>PVHX01005710.1:0-115650 GCA_004024805.1 Geosciurus inauris | reverse complement strand
GGGGTGTCTCTGGAGGGAGAGGCCTGGGGCCATAGGGAGCTGGCACTGCCCGCCCAGCCTTAGGTACAGGCACAGTCCTTTCCCCAAGCTGCAGTCACTGTGAGCTCTGGAGTCCTGGGCTGAGTCTTCCTGCAGGGGCACAGGCAGCCCCCAGGGAGCCTCGTGGGCACGGCCTGCCATAACTGTGGAACTGGGCCATGCCCACAGGCCCCTGCACCCTGGCTTGTATACAAATCTGACCCGGACCAAGGATTAAGGAGCATCCTGTCCCAGTGTGAGAAGACATCTGGGTGGAGGCGTGCACGGAGGAGACCACCCAGATCCACCCTGTGCCCTGTCCTGTGTCCACTGTGGCCTGAGCCCCTCCTGTCCAGGGGCAGCAGACCTTGAGATCCCTGGCTGCGGCTGCACAGGGACTCAGGCCCCAGCTGGACTGTCCAGACTGGGTGTCCTAGACAACGTCCCTCTGCTGGTTGGTCCTTGCCCCTCGTGTCTGGATTGGTCCTCGTCTTCTCCTTTGTGGGCTTGGGCATTCCAGATGCCCAGGGCTCCCTCCTAAGGACAGGGCCACTTGTGCCCGCCATCCCCCGTGCCCTACTGCGGGTCATGCCCTCCACCCTGTGTGGCCTCATACGGTGGAGGCTCCAGCAGCAACAGGAGGCTCGGGTGTGGAGTGCACCCGTGGCTGATCGGCTGCCCTCCCTGGCTGGCCACACAGGGCCTCTCCCTCCTCCTGCAGGCGGGGCACCCTCCACCAGCTGCCCTCTCTGCCAGGACCACTCCCCAAAAGAGCTCTGCACCCAGAGCCCCGGCAGAGCCTCCTCTTCTCCTGGCTCCACAGAGCCTCCCTGCAGGCCAGGCGCCCAGCAGGCACGGAGACACACCTGAGGCCAGGCAGGCGAGGCTGTCACTGCTGTCTCTTCAAGCTTGCCCCCTTCCCTGTCATCTCTAGGGAACAGCAGGGCCCTGCTGCCCTCTCTCCTCCCTGGCTCCCAGGGAGGGCAGCTCCAGTGCAGGTCCCAGCTCCTCGGCTGCTCCTCCTCCATGCTCAGGGTCCCCCAGGCACAAAGCCATCAGAGAAGTGCCAGGCCACAGAGTTTATTAGGGACAGGGGGACACCATCATGAGCCCTCCCACCCACCGCCAGACACGCTGCTGACAGGACATGGCAAACCCGGAAGGAAGCTGGCAGGGCGCTGACCCAGCCTGGCCTGGGCACAGGGGGCCTCCTCTGACCCCAGAGCCTGACCCTCATCCAGGGCCGGCAGAGCCCTCGCTGGCAGCCTGGCTCAGCGCTCGCTCTCTACTGCTGAAGCGTTGTCACAGAGCCCCCAGGAAAGGCCAGGCCACCTCCCTGTGCTGTGGACATGGCTGCACACAGCTGCCTAGCCAGGGAACTTGGCCAGCTGGCGCCGGGCCTGGCTCAGCCGCGAGAGCCGCTCCTTCAGGAACTTCCTCTTGTCGCTGGTGTCGCTGCGCTCCTTCAGCAGCCAGCCACAGGCGTCCTTGTCCTGCAGGAGCAGGAGCATGGCCTTCTGCAGCTGCTGGCCGAACGTCTTCAGGACGAAGAACTGGATGATCAAGGGCACGAGGCTGGCGATGCGGTTGTGAGCCTCCTGGAAGGAAGGGACAGGTCACGGGAGGGTGAGGGCCAGGTGCCAGCAGGGACGCTGACCTCGTCATGGAGGGACCCAGATCCCAGTGAGCCAGACTCGGCAGGTGCTGGGCTCTGGCCTGGACTCAGCCCCCACAGTGGCCTCTGTGCTGGGGGCAGAGAGGATCCCTGCATGGGGCAGAGACCGACCCTCATACATCCAAGAATGAGCTGGAGCGCATGTCCCCAGCCTCCCTGACCATGGGCACCTGCTCATGGAAGAGGCTGGACATGCCTAAACCACAACATGCTACATCGCACAAAACCACCTTCCCAAGCCCCTGGCAGCTCCTCTGAGAACAGTCCACAGCTTCCTGTTACCAAGCCTCAGGTCTTAGCAGCAAGGAGGCCGGGCCACGAGAAGCCCACGGGCGCCCGAATCTGAGGAGCCACAGTGTCAGTTTCCAGGGACTCCGTCCCCCTGGACAGGCGGACTTCAGGAAACCCGTCCTGCGACCTCTCTGAGACTCAAGTTCCCTCTCTGGGATGCAGGCTGCAGGCCAGGGCCCTCATGGACGCCAGGCAGGTGAGGAGCACCCAGTGGCTGCTGCAGGAGAGGCTGAGAGGGAGTGGAGCAGGGTGCATGCTGGGGTGAGCAGGCGGGAACCCCAGGGTGCTGTGCAGGAGGGGACAGGAGCTGTGGGCAGGGGCGTGTGGAGGACGTGCCTGAACCTAGGAATGGAAGGGTCGGGTGGGAGCGAGGACCACAGCTGGTCCTAAGTAAGAAGGTGATTCTCTCATGATGGGTGGGCCTTGTCGAATCAGGGAAAAGGCCTTAAGACCAAACCCATGTTCCCTGAGGAAGAAGAACCTCAGTTGGCCCCAGTTTCCAGCTCCACAATCACTGGCCCCCGTCACTGGCCACTTTCTGACTTCTTACACTCCTTCCTCCTGGCCCTGTCTGCCTGGCACTGCCCTGACTAACGCAGCAGGCGCCCGCTCAGCACTCCGGGGTGTACAGCGTGGGGTGTGGACAGGGCTGCTCCCTGTGACATCCGGGTGGTAGCAGAGGCTGCAGAGAGGATGCCATCAAGTGGCGATGGACTCCTGGGCTCCATCCCTAACGTGGGACACGGCAGCTATTGGAGGAGCCAGGCGGCTCTTGGCATCTGACTGGATCAATCTCCAGGGAGCCGTGCAAGGAGCCAAGTGCAGAGCCGCGTGCAGCCTGCGAGCCTTTGAGCAGAACCAGGAGAAAACGCAGACTCAGGGCAGCTCTGCAGGGCACGGAGTCACCTGGGAGCAGCCACAAGACCCTGGGGAAGGGCTGCTTCTGGGGCAGCCTGCAGGGCTCCCGTGGGGTGGTGAAGACATCTCTGAAGGCTCAGCCGTTCTGCTCTGTGCACCCCTCACCCTCAGCAAAGGTCCCTGTGCCTCCCTCGGGCAGCCTGAGCACATAGGTGACAGGTGGCTTCAGGGATGAGCCCTGCACTCCTGCCTCCTGTAACCAGCTCACCGTGGGTCTACAGCCCTGGGACTGCAGGGACTGGGGCTGGGCCTTGGATTCCAGCCTTGCTGCTCCAAGTGTGCGCTGCACCCAGAGCCACGAGCTGCCCGGGAGAACTGAGCCATGGGGCCCAGGCCTGCCAGGCACGGGGGTCCAGGCAGAGCAGACAGTCCATGCAAGGCCCGGATGGAGAAGCTCTGCCTGACAGCAGCCCAGAGTGGGCAGGGCTGGGGTCTGGAAACCAGGTCGCCATCGCCCCACTCTGTGGATGCTCAGGGTCCCAGAAGCTCCGCCTTAGCTACACCTGTGACTTCACATCAGTAGCAACAGGCAGCAGTGCGCCAAGCAGGTGTCAGCAGGAGATGGCCTCCCTGTGGAGCTGCCAAGACAGGCCAACCTGCGCTGGGGGACTCACCCACACTCCTCTCAGGAACATTCACCATGAGGAGACAGCATTCCACAGGGAAGAGTCTGAGTCTCAGAGCAGGTGAGCCCCTTGGTCAGGGCCACACAGCCATGGAAGCCAGATGACCAGGTGCTCTAAGCCACAACCAGTTCTGTCTATCTGAGGTGGAATTCCCCCCAGGGAGGCTGAGCCAGGGCTGAAAGGGGGAGGTGGCTGATGGTCACCTCACAGGCTCAGTGCTGTTAGACAGAGAGGTGCTCAGAAAGGGGGGAAACCACAGGACCCCTGGCACAGAGACCCTGGCACACGCACCTTGCGATAGGCGTTGAGGTGCTGGAAGATTTCAGCCATGGACGACTCCTCTGCAGAGACGGGCTGACTCCAACTTGACTTTTTATTATTCTTCTCCTCCTCCGCCTCTTTCTCCCTGACGCTCTGCAGCGCGCCCCGGTAGACCTGGTCCTGGCAGTACACAATCTGCTCCATCTGGAAGTGAAGCCGGATGGACCTCTCTGCTTCCTTCTCTTGTTCCAGCCTGATGTCCTCAATCTTGGACTGCGGTGAGAGAGACACAGCTCAACCTCCTGCCACCAAACTATCATGCAGTAGACAGCAGGTCACCAACACGCCACAAGCCCAGGTCACCAAGGTGAGGACAGCCCTGCCTGGGGCAACCTGGGCCACCCACCTGCTCATCCAGGCCTGGCCCAGCTGAGGACAGAAGCCCCAGGGAGCCTGAGCCCACTGAGCAGCCCCCACCCCAGGTGGCACTACTGGCCTCTTCCTCAGCTAGGACTTTGTCCTCTGCTTTTCCATGGGCTTTGATATGCGGGGAGGATAGGCCATCCACCAGAGGTCGCACAGGGACCAGAGGGGCACAATGCAGGCCAGCGGCTTCCTGTGTATGTCATGTGTCAGTTTTGGGGACAGCCCAGGAGGAAGGGGCCCTGCCTGGAAATTCGGCTGACTGTCAATCCATGCAGAGAGCCACCACGCGCCTGCTTAGAGCTGAGTGTCCCCAGCATGGGCCACTCGCTCATCACCACCTGCCAGGGAGGTATTGTATGCCCTATTGTAGGGACACAGACCTGTAAGGTGGCCCGACCCAGGCCATGGCTGGAGAAAGGCTGAGCCATCAACCCCGCTGTGCATGGGAGAGAGGGTGAGCCTGGCTTCTGGGCTGCTCCGGTCCCCTGGGCATGAGGGGTCTCCTTCCCTCCTTGCTGTCTGCTCACTCTCCAGGTGCTATTTCTGTGTTCAGCTCCTCACTGCATGCCCACGCTGGGGACACTGTGTCCTCCACGCTGACCAAGGCTCCTTCCCTGAGAGGTCCAGGCTGCGAGTCTGACTCCTCTCTCCCTCCCTCCAGCTCTCCTCTGGCTCAAACCTGACCTGCTGGTGGCCTCAGCAGTGGACTCACCAGGCAGATGGAGGAAGGGCTGCTCCAAGAGCCAAGGACAGTGTGGAAACGGACTGGGAGCAACAGGCATGCTTCCCACCGTCACCCTGGTGGTCGCGCGTTTGAATACAGGGCTTTGTTCTTACCTTGGCGGTTTTGTGGAGGTTAAAAAATTCAGCAAAGCTCTTTTCAGAAACATTTGTGAAGGCGAGTCGGACCATATCTACCAAGAGAAGAAGAAGTTCAGCAGTGGGTGCACAGTGGTGCCCACGCAGTCTGCAGAGAGCCCGAGACACGGGACAGCACAGGGGCCCCGCCTGCTGCCCTCCTGCACCTGCACAGGAAGCGCCCTCGGGCCTCAGGACCTCTGGAGGGTCTCCACACTCGGCAGCCCTGGCCGCCACCCACTCATCCTGAGCTTAGTTTCAAAGAGCGTGACTTGTAGGGACCATGAATCTAGTCATACTTCATGGTAAAACTGTCACATCCCTCTGCAGGTTATCAAGAGAAGCTGCATGACATTATTCATTTGAAAAGCAACGCAAGAACAAATTCTTACTTAAATAAAAATGTCCGTCATCTCTCTCGTGTTCGGAGCACACGTTCCCACCCCACCTCTTCACAGGGTTGTACTTCATCCCCAAGGACAGAGATTGCCCTCCTCGAATAGACTTAAGTGACCCCAGCCACAGCTGTGTGAGACACAAGGAGCTCCCCAGATGGACTGTTCGCACTACTGTTGTGTAACTGCAGGGCTTCTGCAGGGACCACAGGGTCACCATGGGCCAGGGCACTGCAGTGACCAGGCTGCTGGTAAGGAACACCCAGGAGGCAGGGTTCATGGGACTCACCCTGCTGGCCCCTGGCCACCTCTGCTACTACTCTTCCTGATGTGGCAGGGTGTCAGGGGAGGGAGGAGAGACCTCGGGCTTCTCCAAACCTAGGGGTAATGCACTTCAGGAAGGGGTGAGGAAGACAACGCGTGGTCTGCCTCGGGGCTCCAACCTGGTTCCCTGGGCACAGTGACGCCACCCCACCCACTCTGCCCTTGAGGCAGCGCCAGGCCCTCACTGGCTTCATGGCCCTTCACCTCAACCCTGCATCTCAGAGGCGCCAACACACAGAGCTTTGGAAAGGCAGTGGCCACAGCCATGGGGAGAGGGGCAGGTTGGCAGAGGGGAACCACAGCCTGGCTTTCCAACCCCTACGTGCCCAGGGACCTCCTGCCTGATAGGAGTGTCTCTTATCCCACTAAACAGCTCTGGGTGGGCCTAGGAGATTCAGGATGAGGGCTGGTCACCAGGAGGACAAGTCAGGAGAAGCTAGACTGTCCATCCCCACAACCCCACCCTCCAGGGAGGAAAGCAGTGCTGGGGCTCCAGTCACCATCCAGGCCTGGCTGGTGAGGCCTCTGCAAAACCTCTGAGTGTCTGTGTTCTGACCCACCCAACCCGCAAGCCGGGAGGTAGCATGGCCACCTGGCCGTGGCAGATACTCCGCGTCCTCCTCAACATCCTCACCGGGCAACAGCAGAGGTCAGTGGGCATGTTCCTGGGATCTGTGGCACCCCAACCCGAGGACAGGGGCAGGGCTGTGAAGGAGAAACAGGGATGGGCTCCTGATGGGCACATGTGCTTGGGGACAGTCTGGGGGTGGGAGGAATGGGCCCTTAACCGTTGGGGTCTGTGCTAATCTGGTGGCAGTGTCAGAGTGGTGGCCAAGAGCAGGCTGGAGCTTGGATTCCAGAGAACAGGCTGCTGGAGAGAGACGCTGTAAACCTAGGCCTGGCTTTGCTCCCCTTCCCGACCTGAGAAGTGAAAGCCAGAAAGTGACACGTGACACTCACCTGTCACCATGTGCAGCATGTCCACAGCCGGCTCCTCCAGGGATTTGATCTGCTCTTTTATGATCGTCTCAAATGTCCTGTAATTCACAAACCCAGGCAGCTCTCGGCCACGATACTGGTTTTCAAACTTCCTGATTTCTTTGTGCAGAACACCATAACCTACAGGAGGAAAGGAGCTCGGTCACGGCCGTCGGCAGGGGGTCTGCACCACCCATCCTGGGCTTTCTGAAAACCTGCCTGGAAGGAAGAGCAGGTTCTCAAGAATCTCCGTCTGGGAATGGATGACCCTCAGTCTGCGGTAAGGAGAGGGCCTTTGTGACTCCCTAGGCCCCCCGGGGGGCAGGCCGAGGATCAGCAAGAACAGGGTCTCAGGGAAGGCCTATGGGACAAAGCTTGGCCTATGTCATTATGTCACTGTCCTCCACCTCTGCCAGGGAGAAAGGAGGACGGCACATCTCCTCCCTACCCAGGACCGCAGGGCCTCTGGGGCAGAAACAACCCTGACACCAGCTGCAGCCACCTGCCCACTAGGGGCTCCCAGGCTGTAGTGGCACAGGAGGTGTCCATCAACAGAGGGGACAACTGGGCGCAGGCGCCTCAGGTGCTGTGGCGAGGCATGGTGTCACTGTCCACTAGGCAGAACGCTCAGCTTCTCTTCACACTGTGCTCCCAACGCCCCTCAGAGTGCAGCCTCAGAGGGGACCAGCTTCCTGCCTGGAAGGACTGGTCTCTGGGGACCTTGTGTGGTCAGGGATTTTTCCCTTAGGGAAGGTTTCTTGAGATCAGTTCACATGCAATGCAAATCACCCTGTCAAGTGGCTAGTCCTGTGGGCTTCAGCATGTCCCATAGTTCTGTGACATCAGCCACCATCGAGGTCCGAGGTAGAGTCCTGCCCTGGAGGAAGCCACAGGCCATCCCTGCTGCTGGGTCCCTCTCTCCAGCCCCACTCCGCTGGCCGACAGACAGCTCTGCCCACTGTGGACGCCGCATCGAAATTGATGCAGAAGTGTGTGGCCCGTTGGGACTGCTTCCTGCAGCTGTGAGGGGTGTCCAAGGTCCACCCACATTCAGCACGTGTCACATGTTGGGCCTGGGACTGAGAATTTCACATGGTACACTGAGTGTGGCTCTGGGGAATTCCCTGGAAACCCAGGTGGGAGTGGCAACACCTAAGGCCTCAGAATGTGACTGTGGTGTGGACAGGGTCTTTAAAGAGGCAATGGATTGAAATCAGGGTGTCAGTGTGAGCTGTTGTCCATCCTGACTGTGTCCACGTAGACGAGATCAGGACACAGGCAGAGGCCACCACGTGAGGAAACCTGGGATTCTGTGATGACCCCTGCTCTGTGGTTCCTGTGTGGCTGTGGGTCTCCAGGGCCCTGGAGGATGGACCTAGGGGGTGGAGCTGCGGGGCCATCCAGGGGACTGCAAAATGTCAACTGATACAGCTGTTCCCCTCCCTCTCCACCAGCAGCCGTGAGGGCTTCCTATCCATCCAGTGGCTGTGAGGTGCTCTCGCCCTGTGTTGCCAGGTGACTGCTGGCCATTTCTGGATCTTCTTAAAGTGGTGTCTCTTCCCAGCCTTTCCCATCTTCTCACTGGATTATTTCTTTTACATGGAGTTGCAAGCGTTCTGTCTTCTACATACTAAGGATTGCAAAGGATTTGCCCTGTTGAGAAAGGGGCCAGTGGCCCTCCCTAACCTGAGGACACACCCACAGCAGGGTTCAGCCTTGCTCTCTGGAATGGCAGGTCTGAGCAGTGTGGGGACAGTGGACACACGATGCGAGTCGCCGTCTCCTAAAGAGCATCACACATGCTTCTCCATCAAAGACGCTTCTCTGAACCCCAGCCACCTCCACACCTCCCGCCATGGATTCCACGGGGTGGCCCACCCAGAGATGAGCACTGCCTTGCCCACATTTGCTACTCTAACAAGGAGATCGGTGGCTCTGAAGCTCTGGAGGGTGGAGGTGAATGGTGGACAGGGACAGCAGGTCACTTGGAAGAGGCCTTGGCTGCTGCACCCTGATCAAGCCTTATCTGTGACATCCTCCAGCCTCTCAAATCTGTAAAGGTCATTCCAGAACCCGCCCTCTCTAAACTCCCTGGGGAGCGTGGAAGGTGCGCAGGTGGGTCCCAGCGGGAGATTGGTCTTCATTCTCTGCTGCCACAGTGAAATCCAGGGAGACAGAAGCTCGCGAATCAAGATGGCCAGGCTTATGCCAGCAGTGCCACCATGGGAACAGGGACAGCCACACACACCATGTCCCTCCACTCACTATGAGGGAGCAGCGACTCTTCCCAGCGACTCTGGGAGGTGCTGAAACCTTCCCTTCTTCTATGGGGCCTGCACATCGGTCAGGAACGCCTGAGGCCTGAGGCCAGCAGCATGGAGCAGAGCACGTGGCTCCCTTCTCACAGCTGCCTCGCCAGCATCCTCACCCCTGGAACCTCGTCCGCATCTCAGACCAACGCTCCTATCCATGCCCAGGACGTGCCTCACTGACATGGCCAAACATGTCCCAAAGTTCACATGTTGAAGTTCTTCTCCAGTGTGGTGGCATCTTTCAGGTCACAAGGGCTCCACCCCGAGAGCTGGATGCCTGCCCTTACTAAAAGGGCCCGAGTGGGCGTGGCCTCTGCTTCCCTGTGAGGGCTCAGCTAGTGGCGCCATCTTGGAACCAGACACCCAATCTGCTGGCGCCTGGATCTTGGAATGCACACCATCCAGAACAGTGAGCACTGAGCTTCTCCTGCTTAGAAACACCCACATGCTCACCTTTTTGGAAATTGTCTTCAATCACATTACTCCATTTGTGGAACTCCTTTCGCAGCCTAGTGAACAGCCTCATTTCTTCCGGCCCTACAACTTCCTCCGCTTCTACTATAGCATTGATATCCTGATTAAATGCATTAATTTTCTGCAAATAAGGACAACATCAGTGTGAGCAGAGATACTTCAAATAACAGGAGCCAAGGTGTTTGGAGGTCCGGTTTGTGCTGGGCGTGGGCGAGCCCTTCCCTATCCTGGGCCTCTCTGGATTAAAGGGCAGGAGGCAACTTGGGTACCAAGACGTCCCACCCTTTCCCTGCCACCTTCAGGATCCCGGGTGAGAGCTCCTGACAGAGTGGAGGAGAGGAGCGAGACCTCCTCCCTGCTGCCCCAGCCTGCACACACCCTCCACTCCCTGGCCACCACCTCAACCCTGCCCCTTTCTGGGACCAAGTGGGTAGAGGGCGATGGATGGCCTCGTGGGAGTGAGGACAGAAGCAGATGGGGCTCAGCATCCCCGTGTGGACACCAGGCAGGATCCTACCCCAGAGGCCATGGGCGATACTCACGTCTATCAGGAAGAAGGTTTTCTCGCTCTCCTCCTCTGGGATGTCTGTGCCAAAGATTTTCAACTCCTCAGTTACCTTCTGGATATTTTCCTTTATTTGGTTTTCCAACAGTGGCAGGGATTTCTGGGAAAAACAATGGGATATACACATATGGACTGGGAATAAAAATGAGGACTTGGGTCTGCTTGGCAGAGCGGCTTCGCATACATGTGATATCCTGATTTTCTCTAGAGACTCTCTGGTGCAGAGACACCTAAGGGCATCCTCTTCCACCAGGGCTGCCCACATCCTGCTCCTGCCCATGCAACCTTGAGCCCCACAGGGGCGCCCACTGAGCATGGCTCCTGGCCTCCTAGGAGCCACCAAGGCTCCACTGCCTCTGTGTCATGTTCCACAAGCTCCGCCTCTGCAGGGAGAGCAGACAGGCCCACTGTGCAGGATTGAGAAAGCTGCAGCTGGACAACTTGAGATTCCTCAGTGTTTAGATGCCGCTTCGACAGGTGGACGCTGGCAGGCACTTCTGTTCCTAACACTTGGCTGAAGATATCCACTCCTCGGTCTGTACCCAAAGGACTTAAAATCATCATACTATGGTGACACAGCCACATCAATGTTTAGAGCAGCTCCATTCACAAGAGCTAGACTATGGAACCAACCTAGGTGCATGTCAGCAGAAGAACGGATAAAGAAAATGTGGTGCATAGACACAGTGAAATCTTACCTGGCCAACAATCAGTTATGGCATTTAACAGGAAGTGAACGGAACTGGAGCTGATCATGCTGAGTGAAATAAACCAATCCAAAAACCCCCAAAACCCAAATTGGGCATAGAAGTTCATTGAATTAGACAAAGGAGAATGAAGGGAAGGAGGGAGGATGGGAATGGCTATAGAATCGGACGTCACTTTCCTACGTTGACATTCGTATAAATGAACACATGACCAGTGATTCCACATCACAGACAACCCAAGGATGGGCCGTTAGACTTCATGTATGTAAAATATATAAAAACACACTCTACTCTCATGTATACATAAAAACAACACATAAAAAGTAGACCAGTTTAAAAAAAAAGGGAAACAGATCTGAAGCAAATACAGAAAACTCTACCAAGTTAGCATATAAGCGTCTATTAACAATTTTCCATGTTTGAATATTTCATAACGTAAATGTAGTCAGCTGGGTGCCAGGGACCCCTCACAGAGGACACGGGGCTCTGCTTACACAGATGTGTGCGATGAGCTCTCTGGTCAGCCTCTCTGCCAGGCAGGGAATCGTGGCCTTTCCTTCCTCCAGCAGAGCCCTGAGAGAAAAAGCGAGGGAGACTCCATGGTCACGTGGACAGCACATGGCAGTCTGCTTCTGCAGACGGGGAGGTCGGGACAGATTCAGGCGCGTCCAACCAAACACAATGGCATAGAGCTGGTACCCAAGCAATGCTCAGAGCTGGATCAGCACGACTAGGGCTGCTGTGGGCAGTAGGGTGTGTGCACAGGGGCTGGAGTGTCCCTTCCAGCTCATCTCACAAATGTGTCTCAAGACGTCCAACTACAGATTTGGTCTCCAAACACACACATGCACACCTGCAGACACACGTCCACGGCACACACACCCCCTTCCGTGTGCGCCAGGTGTGAATACACAGTGTCCGTGGGAACGGGGCTGCACACAAATACCTGGTGCCTCTTTACATATGCACGTGACCAATGGGAACGGGGGGGACAACAGCTGGCCCAGGATGAGAATGGAAACCACGTTCACGTGGAGGGAGGCGACCACAGAGTCTCATTTTGATGCCAAACTACTGCTCACAGGGTGAGTTATTGCAGGGCTCTCTGCCATTTGTAGCCCCCGAGGGTGACAGGTGGCAGGGGTTGTGACGCCTCTCCCAGGCCTCACTGTCCACATGCATTCCAAAAGCATATAAAGCATGCCCTGTTGTTGGACTTGTAGCCATTTACAGTGCTCAGGTGAGTGACACTAAGACTCTCACAGTGTTGCTCAGCCACGGCCCCCTCCCCCTCCAGAACTTCCCTGTCTTGGAGCGCTGCCCCCTAAAATACCAAGCGCCATTCCTGCCTCCTCCCTGCGGCTGCTTCCTCGCCTACTGCTATAAATCGCTGGCTCCAGGGTCCTCATCCAGTGCAGGCACAGCCTGGGTGGTCTTCACAGCCTCTTTCCCTTAGCGCAGTGTCTTCACGGCCCCCCATGAGGCAGCAGGAGGGGCTTCCTGCCTTTCTGAGCCTGAATGGAAACGTCCACCTCCTGCACACAGCTACCCTGCTTCTGCGGTCCTCGGTCCTCGGACACTGGGGTCCTCTCCCCTTCTGGCTGCTGTGGAGTGCATTGCAGAGTGCCACCTTCCGCATGCACCCGGGAGCCCCGTCACTCCATGGGACACCCCTGTGGCCTCCCGGGGGAAAGGAAGGAAATAAGGCTGAGACTCCACCTGGCTCTTCCTCTGAAATCGTTCCAGTGTGGCCGTCCTTCCTCCTGAAGAGACCTCACCTGGGAGACACACTTTGCACCCGTGACTGCAGACGGCGGTGTCCGAGTTCTTCAGGGAGGCGCCTCCCTCACTGTGAGTGTCTACTTTAACTTCAGCGGATGTTCCTTTTGGTCGGATGAGTTAGGGAAGACCCACTCAGGTTTCCCCAGATGCAAAGAACCATCCCATGGCCCTGATGGGCAGCAACCTCTCCAGCTCACTGGTGTGACATGTGCATTAATTCTTGTCAAATATCCACGCCCCTGTGTCCACGTCAGGGCTTCCTGCTTCGTCCTATCGCTGTTTCCATTCTGGCTCCAGCACCATATTGCTGGATGGCCTTAGCAAGCGGCCGCCCTATTTCCTTTCCTCTGTCAGGACAGTTCTGCAGCCAGTGCCGGAGGCAGACATGCTGACACACACGCACTCCACGCACACACGCTGCTAAGATCTACCTTAGCCCCGTGACTCTCCCCAGCAGGGACTGACGCCTTGCTTGAGTCTGGCCTTGGGGGCCGAGGCTGTGACCTGGGCCCCACTCTGAGGATCACAGTCAGTCTCACCTAGAAGTGGAAGTGTGGTTCACAGACGCACACCCTCGCCTGGACTAGAAAAGGCAGCTGCCTCCCAGGCAGGTGGGCGACAGTCGAGGTTACAATTTGGATCTGTCCCCAGAGGCACGTGTGGTGAAGACCTCGTTCCCAGCTTGGGAGCACTCAGAGGTAGTTGGAAGCTTAACAGGTGGGGACTTGAAGTGCACATAGGGGCCCCATCCTTCCTCTCTCTCTCTGGTTTCCCAGCCACTGAGGGGACCACTTTTTTGGCAGGATGCCAGCCACGCTTTGACACCACGCCTCAAGGTAACAGGCTGATTAACTGTCAGGAACTGAGACCTCCAACACTGTGACCTGAGCCAGTCCTTCCTCTTTGTAAGTGGATCACCTCAGGAATCTTGTCACAGAACAGAAGGATGACTGTCCTGGTGGCTATGATTCTCCCACCCCACACCCTAGAGTCACAACCCAGCAAGAGGGGAGTCTGGGAGGGAGACACAGGGGAGTGCACACAGGTACTGTGAGGAGCTGAGAAGTCGGTGGCCTTCTCCTTTGCCTTGACTTCAACACTGCTGTTAATATCACTGGAAACCTGCTGAATAGTGCTTAGAATTAAAGCCCACCGGGAGCAGGCTGGTGGCAGCATTTCAAACCCATCAGAGCAAAGACCCCAGCCCCTCCTGAGGACCTGGCATGAGCTGCATTTTCTCCTCCACAGCCATGAGCAGCCAGTGCTATTTTGGTTCCTCGTTGGAGTTGGGAGGCCAGGCTGCCGAGGGGACGGAGAACCTGTCACATCACACCGCTGAAAGGGTCGGCTTTGGGATCAGATTCCAGGGGGTCTCCTTCCTCACCCCATGTTTGGTGCCCACCAAAAACAGGTCCCCGTTCTACAATCAGAGACACAGGTGGCTTCCTTAGGGAGGGAATGTCATAATGAGCCCTGGCAGGACCTGAGCTCCACACTGAGCCACAGTGTAGACAGGGGACAGCGCAGTGTGCCCTGGGCGTGTGGCCAGCCCTGTCCCTACCCCGGCCCATCTGCATCTCCCTGGGCTCCCAGACCAATGTGGTGCCCAGCCACATCCAGCTAAGGCAACTGGTCCCCATTTGGTTGCACCTGGGCCCAGGTAGAGCATACAGAGGACCCAGATGCCCTGCCCCAGGAAGAACAAGGACACGCACCTCAAACAGCATCCCTCTTGACAGAGCAACTCACCAGGGCCTGACTTTTCTCTGCCATGTAAGCGTCTCCATTTGTGGACAGATGGCTGGATTCCACAGCAGCAGGATGAGGGCCACTGACTTCTGATAGAGGAGGAATCATCTTCCTTGTCTCCTGTCACACCTTGTGCCTCCAGGAACCCTAATCCTAACCCTAACCCTAACCCTGGTCAGGCCAAGAGTCTTGCATCAAGGTCAAGGTAGGGCGATGGGAGAGTCACAGAGCCCCTTGATCCCTGCTGGGCTGTGGCTCCTCTCTGGCAGGGACCCACAGGTCTTCCGCAGCCTTCCTCTCGCAGGTCCTGATGGAGGGCTCAACCTCCCTCCACTCATCCATCCACAGGTCATTTCACACCAGGTTATTTACCCCCTGGATGCCAAGCACCAGGGCATTGGTTGTTGGAAGGGCTGGCTCTGTTCACTGGGTTTGAAGAACTCTGTGCTGTCCTGGGTAAGGAGAGGACAGGTTCCTCCCCAGGCTCTGCGGCACTGGCTGAGCCCCTCCTTCAGCTCCTCTGATCTGCTCCTCTCTGCCTTCTCCCACTTTCTGTCCCCACATCTTCCCACTCCCATGGGACTGAAAACTGAATTCTGACAGTGTCGAAGTCATCAATGACTGTTATTAATTACTGTTATTATTGTTTTTAATGACTGTTGATATCAATATATAATATCCTTACTGAACACTTGGGCCCTATTGAAGACATTGTCTTCTGCTATATTGATCCTATTTTTAAATTTTTATATCTGGCCACTGGTCTATCATTTCTTGAAATTTTTTAGCAACCCACCAAAACAATGGTATCTATCTATCTACCTACCCACCCACCTTCCTACCTACCTACCTTCCTACCCACCTACCTACCTTCCTACCTACCTACTTACCTACCTTCCTACCTACCTACTTACCTACCTTCCTACCTACCCACCTACCTTCCTGCCTATCCACCCCAGGTCTCAGTGCTTTCATCTTCCTGTTCCCAATGTTGTCATTTGAGAGGACATCTTCATACTCTCCAAGAAGGTTTGTTTGTGCACAGACACCCAAGATCTGAAGAGAAGCAGGTCTCTGTGCATCCTGCATGCATGAAAGAGAGGACCTCACCCTGGGAGGGTAAAGCTCCCAGAGGTCCCTTCCTGGGACCATCAATCGCTCATGAGATCCTAGATCACTGACCTTTATTCCAAGGGAAAAAAGTGAAGACAATAAAATCAAAGTTTCCAATTAGGGCTCACCTTGGCCGAGAAGGGAGCATCTTCTCCAGCTTCTTGTGTTTCTGTCTGAAATGAAGACTCAACTCACAGAGCACACATGGTAAGAGCATGGTAAGATCACACATGACACAGTTCCCTCTGTATCATCTTACCATGAGTGTCTTGTAGCACCAGCTTAAGTCTGGGCCACCAACAAGGGCACTGTTGACAAACATTGGACCCTTCCTTTTTCTTCTTCTTTTTTTTCAATTAATCCATGGATTCATTCTGTATCTCTACTGCTAAACAAATATTCCTGGAGCACACTGTTCTGGGAGCGGAAGAGCTGATGGTGAACCAGCCGGTGAAGCCCCTGGTCTCCTGAGCATCCCAACCCTCAGGGGAAGAAGCCAGGCAAAGTGAAGTATAAGAACACGGATGCAGACCTGATGTCAACAGGGGTGCTGCAGGGAGTGAAGTAAGCCAAGGCATGAGCTGGTTGGTGAGTCTCCATTGGGTGGAAAGAGGGACTCCCTTGGGAGTGTTGGGTTGAGCTGAGACCTGCATGAGAGGAAGAGAACCCCAGGCCCTAGGATGAGAAGAAGCTTAGGCACTGAGCTCACTCACTAGGGGTAGGCCAGGCAGAGGACTCTGAGAACTGTGTTGGGAGAGGCACTCAGGCACAGGTCACCAGGGCTTGCTGAAGAGATAGAAGAGTCTGAGCTTACATATGGAAGAGACAGACACAGTAAGGGATAGAAACAGGGAGTCATGATTCAAGTGTCACATTTACAGACCAAAAGAAAGTGAGTTTTGTTGTCAAGGCAAAGGTCTGCAGACCTGCAGGTCTGAGGCTTCTGTTCTAAAAAGAGACGAGGGAGTCTAGGGAGCAGCTGTGGGGTACAGAGGAGAGGGTGGACATGGTGCTAGTTTTGGAGGCAGAGTCCCAGGACTGCAGATAAATCAGGGAGGGAGTCCATAGTGTGACTCAGATATGGATTTAGAACTGGGACAGTGGATGGTCCTATGCATGAGCTGGGAAGCCTAGGGGAGGAGGAGAACTAGGTGAAGTAAGGAATCAAGGGTCATGGTAATCTGGAGATGGACACCATTCAGCCACATGGAGAGATGAGGATACAGGTGTAGATGTGGACAGATGAGGATACAGGTGTAGATGTGGGAGTCACTAGCACATGGAGAGGATTCCAAACTATGAACAAGTAAAATGACTTGAGGAGAAGGTATTGACAGGGGAGAGAACCCAGACCAAGTTTCCACTACTTAGAGGCCAGAGAAGTAAAGAGGCAGCAGACGTGGCAGCTAAGGTTGGCCCTCCATGCAGCCTGCGGAGGAGAAGGAGCTCTGTCTGAGCTCAGCCAGCAGGGTGGAGGGAGGGTTTGCCAAGAGAGGGGGTGGTCTGCTGTGCCTGCCACTGAGAAGAAAAGGTGAGGACTAAGAAGTGACAGTCCATCCCTCAGCGTGGTGCAGAGTGGTGACCTTGACAAGGGCAGGCTGTCTGTGGCAGGGAACAACCCAACTCATGAAAACACATTGCTCCTGCCACGCTGCCTTTAGGTACCTTGTGTTCAAAAACATGTATTTTCAAAAATGGTGGTAAAGTATATAGAACATACAATTTACCATTTTAATCATTTTTAAGTTTATAGTTCAGTGGTAGTAAGCACATTTACACTACTATATAACCATCACTGCTATCCTTCTCCAGAAACTGAAACTTGGTGCCCCTTAAACACAAATCCCAATCCTCCATGCCAGCCCCTGGCACCCACTATCCAAGTTTCTGCATCTGTGAGTTGGACTACTTTACCTCCCTCACATGAGTGGAGTCATATGGGACTTGTCCTTACTTCACTTGGCCCCTGTTGAAGCATGTTTCAGAATCTTCTTCCATTTAAAGGCTGAATGATATTCCATTTTCTGTGTATTCTATATTTTATTTATTCATTCATCCATGACATACACTTGGATTGTTTCCTCCTTTGTTGTGAGCAGTGCTGCTTTGAACGTGAAAATATCCCATTTTTCTTTTATACCTAGCACAACTTTCTCTATCCCTGTACATGAATAGAATGCATAGAAAATTATCCCTAGAATGCATAGAAAATTATCATTTATGTTGCAGTATTGTTTTGACCATCCTGAAATCTAATTATGTATACTTTGTGACTTTAGTGATTGACTAAATATATAATAATAATAGTTAATATTTGTTGAGAACTTTAGCCTCTCTGACTTTGTTGCTGATGAGAAGACCAAAAAGCTAACTATTAAAAATAAGTGGTACTAAATTTCTGGAGCAAAGTTAGTGTACAAATAGATCTGTCTACTGTGCAGATGATGCCAGTCATTAATATGACACTCCTATTGAGAACAAGGGATGACACTTGGATTCATGAAAGGGTGTGAGGCATTCTGAGAATACTATATTCCAGAAGCTTCTACAGAGCTGGGCCATCCTTCCCTCCCCTACCATCCTCTAGAAGCCTGGGTCTTCTGTTCTATGGTCCTGTCTCCATCAGGGTCCACCTCCTGCACTATGCTCTACACCTCCATGGTGGCAATGTGTATGTTGCATAAGACCAACACCCAGTTGATGGTCTGCTGCCTCTGGATGTATGTCCTGAGAAGTGCTTTGATGTGAGGTCATAGAAACACCGAGAAAGAAATACCTGCATCACCTGATTGCCCACCAACAGAGCCAACCAGATACATGCAGTGTGCGGGGGGCAATGGTGGCCCATGGCAGAAGCCCAGAGGTTTTGCTGGCCTATCCCCTTCCCCTGGAAGGCCACCCCACCTTCTCGGCACTGCTTTTTGTGGATTTTCTCCCAATCTTTCAAATCTCTTACTGGTATTTCTTCCTTCCAGAAAGATCTCTGATCCCTGGCTGCAGAGACCTCCCCTCCTGTCTCTCCAGTTTGGTCTGTGGGTGCTTCAGAGATTCTTCATTGACTAGATGGATTTGTGTACATCCTCCCCAGAAAGCCCAGAGTTGCCCTCGAGGCTGTAGGTGACAGCCTCCCATGTCATATTCCTAACACTAGGCTCCTCAAGTGTTGATATTGACAATATCTCTACACATTTATTCCTTATGTTAATTATTTTTTATCTAAAATTTATCCTTAAAGAAGGTCTAACTCATTCAAATTAGAGGAATCCTTCAAAATTTCTTAGAATTTGTGGGGAAAAAAGAGGTGTGGACCACATGGAAAGGGCTTATGCCTTGGGGTGTTTTTTTCTGTATTTGGTACAGTTTACACACAGGTGCACACAGATGATGTCCCGTGTGACTATCTTAAGTCATACACAGAAGATAAAACAGCAGCCCTGGGTGGACCAGCACAACCAGCCCATATGGGAACTTTAGTGGTGGAATCAATGAAACAGACAAATGTAAGCCAGTCCCTAGAGGCCTCTGCTGAGGAAAGGCAACTGGATCCGATTGCGAGCAACCTTCCTAAGCAGGTGTCACTGTGGATGGCCTTAGGCTGAAGTCATTTTTTTTATTTGATCCTCCTCCCTCTGCCTCCTCCAAGTGACCCTCAGGCTCATGTCTACAGGGGAACAGTCCCCCAGTCCAGCACTCTCTGCCTCAGCCCTGCTGACAATGTGGACAATGAGGCTATTATGGGCTGTGCTGGTCACATGAGATGCGGAGTGACTCAGACCTCTGTGGCCTCTTCCTGCTGGATCCCAGGAGCAGACCTTGGCAAGAACAATGTCACTCCAGGTGTTTGACAAAGTCCAAACCTGGAGGAGAACTTGGCCAGGCCTGTGCTCCCAGAGAAGCCTCAGGCTACTTCTCCTGAGAACAATAATAATGCTGGGAATTATCACCTGTGGAAATAAACAATTGGCCCTGTAAAGACTAGAGGACCAGAAGGAGATGAATTAAGGCTGCTGTGCAAGGCTTTATTGGAAATACACGCTCTCGGGCTGAATTCTCCTGTCCATCAGAGTGTGTCCGGGAGAAATGGCACCTGTGCTCTGATGCACAGATAATTTCAAAAGGCCCGGTCAGGAAGGGGTGGGCTTGGGGGCAGGAGGAGAAGGCCAGAGTCCTTCCTGGATAAGTCAGGAAAAACCCACTGATTGACAGGAGGCACGTCTACTGGTGACGTCAGCATCTGGCTGGCCACTCCATTCCGCAGCTGCTCTGACCGGTCCCCCTAATTGGACATCCTGGACCCTGGACTGACCTAACATCTTGGCCTTTTTGATGATATAGGACATCATATTTGGTCTGGCTACTTCGTGCAGGATTGGGGGCACCGAGAGGGGGAGATGGCTCAGGTGTTGGTCAGGCAGGGAGGCAGACGCAGGGGTGTGGGAGCCTCTGGTTGTCAGACATGTTACTTGAATGTAGAAGCATCACCTGTGGGTAGGAACAGTGGCTTGGGAGAGATTACTGATTAGCAGAAAAAGAAGGAGGGCTGCTGAGAAATTTTGAGTTTGGTGGGAGTCCAGTGCTGGTCGGTTCTGTAATGAAATTTGTTTAAGTTTCTGAGTAGCAGTTACTGCATAATCAAGTCCTTTTGCCTTAGTTTAGAGGCAGTGAATGGGGGTCAAGGAGAGCCCTTTTTTCCCTAGAAAGGGAGGTGGTAACAAGTCATGGTAATTCAGCCTCATTGTACAGCTAATTGAGTCAATGGGCATCACAGTTACAATTCAAACCTACGCAGAGGAAACAGTCTGTAATGTAGGAAGCATAAGGGTTGAGCATTTGTCCCCATAACAAGGCTGGAGAGGACAAGGCATGTAAACATAGTATTTAGTTTTTAATGTCACAGATATCTATCTTTAAACTATTTTTAAATGCCCAGAAATGGCTGTGTTCTTGGTTTTGCTAGGTGTTTAAGTTGAAGTAAGTCAAATTGACTTTTGTTCTTACCTATTGTTAAGAGTCACCTTTTGGTCTCCTGGGAGGCATCCTTGAGGAACTTGAGAGCAGCTTGTTAGCTCTGCTAGTGCCATCTGCATTAGGATAGGTCGAGGTCTGCTGCTGACCATGTGGCTTCCCCCAGGAAGCATGAGAGATGGTTCCCTCTCTCTTCAACCTTCCTCTCCATCGTATGGCATTTGATTAGCTCTTTAATTCTCTAATGGTCCCAGAAATCTCCCTGATCAGGAGGTCGTGTGGCCCAGAGGTGCAGAGCACTTTAGAGAAGTTTCCTCATTCCTTGGATTCAGGCTGATTCAGACGACAAGAGCCAAATACTGGTTTTCTTGGCCCTTTATTTAATTTTAGTTTTTAAGTCTTGATCTTAAACACTCAGCAGGCCAATCTTACCAGTTTCAAAGTAAGGGTATTGAGCTTTAACTTTAAGGTCTATCTGTCCTGTAGGTGATGGCTTATTTATTTTAAATTACATTGGGTTGTCTGTTCTTGAAGTATTACCTCTGTAAAACATTAACAGTCAATAGTTAGAGTTTAAGGAAAATACAAAATAAAATTAACAACAGTAAAAACATATTTAGTTTGTGTAACAGCTTTTTTAAATTTTGGCTGAGTTACATATTATATCCCTGTTTGAGATCCTAATGATCTTTTAAAATAAAATGAATCCTTTGAACATATCTTTATTTTTTTAAACATTAATTTTTTAGTTGTAGGCAGACAGAATATCTTTATTTTATTTTTATGTGGTGCTGAGGATCGAACCCAGTGCCTCACGCATGCCAGGTGAACACGCTACCACTGTGCCATAACCCCACCCCCTGAACATATCTTTAAATGAACTAAAGCATGGCTTAATTTGAAGCCATTGTAGTAAGCTGGGAGACAGAACTATTTCAGGTAAGACAGGGCTCCTTGCAAAATCTTAGCAGAATATTAAATAGATTAGATCCTCATTTATTTAAAAGATCACTCTGATGTAAAAATAACTTAAAGCCTTATCTTATTGATGATAGGGTCAGTTATAAAACATTAAATGATATAAATCGATACCATACAAGTTCAGTTTGGAGAACATCAGCTTGATATAATGCTCTTTTAAAACCTTCTACTTTAAAACTTGTATATCTGAAAGAAATGAACACATTTAATATAAAAATAGAACTAGTAGAACCATAATTACATTGATGTTATTACATTAAGTTTAGTTCTGAAAGAAAATTTAGATTCTAACTTTTTGTTTAATCATAGTTGTAAACCTTTTGACTAGAAATATTTTCTTTCCTTTCAATAAATACCATATTTAGAATCTTTAATTCCTTCTGGTCATATCCCAAAGCAATCCTTGTAATTTTTTTGAACTTAGGCAATAGTAGAAACCTTTAAAACTTCATATAGGAATCTATAAACCTTTGTGTTTACTCAATTTAAGTTGAACCTTTTAAATCATGTGAATTAAAAATATTTGGATCCATTTTTTAAAATTGATGAACGCTCATTATCTGTGCCAATTTTGATACCATGTACATGGTATACACACACATATACACATGCACACAATAGTCAAGGCCTGAAGGCAATGTTAGATTTTTTTTTAAAAAAAGCTCCATGGTTGAATAAAATAGGACTGATCAGAAAACATTATCCTAGATGTGAAGCATTAAGGTAATGAGCTCAAAAACATAGAAGTTAAGAAAAGAAAGAATCTTAGGGGAAAAAAAATGACACAGCTGGTAAAAATAAAAAAATGCAGGGTGGTTGGCTTGGTAGCTCATAGACGCCGAGCGAGAGGGAGCTTGTGGCCTTTTAGTCTCTTGGTCTGTGGCAGCCGCGCCAGCCCATCTGAGCGGTGCGGACACAGCGAGAGATGCAGGGAGACGGGGTGGAAGGGCTCCTCTCAATGCCTCGTCTCTGCCCTCTGGCGCTGGGACTGAGGCTGGCTTTGTCTCCCGGGAAGATGGCACTGCAGTTTGGCAGAACTGAGAGTGAGAGGAGGCAGGGTCTGGGCAGGGAGCGGGACATGATGGCATCCACACAAGGAAGGAGATACAGAAGAGCAAATGGGAAAGGGATTTTGGGGATTTTTGTTAGCTAGAAGAACTTGAGAGGACAGAACAGATGAGAAAGAAGGGAGGGGCGAGAGCACACTTTCCAACAAAGCCTTAACGTAGAGGAGTTTCTGTCCATTTTCCCATCTGGTGACAAAAATTAGCCAAATCAGTGAGGATTTGAAAATCAAAAGTTCCCCCTGGAGGACATTTTGATCCGTTATCTAAGCCTTAGTACAGTGGAGCTTTGGGGTCTAGAGAAGAGTTAGTGTTTCCTGTGACTTCTCAGCAGTCCCAGGAAGTGGGAGGGAACAGAAAAAGGCGTCCCTAAAAATGTTCACGTCCACGGGAAAACGGAGGGCCAGGCGGAGAATTCAGGCATCCCTGGGAACTCCCCGGAGCCCCGGACGCCAGTGGATGGCTAACACGAGGGTTGGGAATGTCTTCCCAATCCAAGTGGCCTTGGACAGAGAGCCCATTGCACACGTGCGATTTATCGGATAGGCCTCTGGAGCAGACGGTGGGGGGCGGGGGCAAGCTGAGAAGTCAGAGGAGACGGGATGGGGGCGGCCTACCTCACTTTTGTTGGTCTGGAGGGGGAAGACAGAGAGCGGCTCCCAGTCTGGTTTGGAGAGTTTGCCTCTACCCCAGCACAGGGGGAGGTTCAAGAACTCTCCCGGGTTTCGCACACCATTATGTAAAGAGCAGAGGACTAGAAGGAGATAAATTAAAACCGCTGGGCAAGGCTTTATTGGAAATACATGCTCTCGAGCTGAATTCTCCCGTCCATTAGAGTGTGTCCGGGAGAAATGGCGCTGGTACTCTGGTGTACAGACAATTTCAAAAGGCCCTGTCAGGAAGGGGAGGGCTTGGGGGCAGGAAGAGAAGGCCAGAGTCCTTCCTGGATAGGACGGGAAAAACCCACTGATCGACAGGAAGCACATCTACTGGTGACGTCAGCGTCTGGCTGGCCACTCCGTTCCGCAGCTGCTCTGACTGGTCCCCCTAATTGGACATCCTGGACCCTGGACCGACCTAACAGGCCCATTCAGAGAAATGCTGTAAAAAAAAAAAGGGATTACAAATATATAACCAAGTGTACAAAATCATGTCCTGATTTGCCTTACAAAAACTAAACTAATTCTACTGAAATAGCTAAGGCACATGGAGTTCATGAAAATGTTTCATTATTAACTTCCCCACCTAAACTGAAAACTTTCAGATTACTCAAAAATAGAAATGCCCATAAGGGAGTGGTTCCTATGATCCAGGGACCATCATATGTGGCTTACAAAATTGGAGGACAATTATGGTTCCCCCCTAGAGGAGCTGAAAGAAAGAAGATGACTTTTCCACTCCCCCACTGGCCCTCCTTTTCCCTATACCGGAATTTGTGATGAAAATGGCAGACGTATGGTAAATACTAATGGTAAATGGGTTGACATACAAAGCTTGCCCTTTCTTAAGAGACTGGGACAATTTCATCCCTGGTGTTTGAAAAACAAGAAAAATAGAAATGACCTAATCAAGCAGCTAAATAGATATTATAGGAAATTACCTTGCAGACATTGCCTAAGAGAATATGAATAAAAATTAAACCTACCACTTGATAGACATAGTGGAAGACAAAAAGTAGAATTCTGCACTTTTTCTTCTTTATTTAGCATAATAACCTTTACTTATGCAGACACCTTGTCTCTCACCTTTGTATAACTTTAAGATTGTATAAGGTCAATAGAGTTCTAAGGAAATTATGTAGGGTGCCAATAGGAAAAGTGAAATAACATGTACAAAAATAAAATTCTTTAGAGTAAACACAGCCAGAGAGCTAATGTCCTGGATGATTCATGAAAATACAATGTTCTGGACTTCCTTGCAGAAAGATATAAAAATAAATCTCGTGATCACGAGAGAGAGAGAGACCTTCTGATGCAGTAATTGACTTCGCCTCGTCTCTCCATTTCACCAACTCTCTACACCTCCTTCAGGACCCCTGGACCTGCCGGGGCTGGACCCCTGCAAGACCCCACTCCCCACCTAAGTCCTGATGACCAAATATGTCCCCAGACCTGCTGACACCCCCTGGAGGCAAAATAGCCTTGCTCTGAACCAAATTAAACCCACACTGCACTGTCTTGGGCCCCTGCGAGAGGTGACTGCTCCCTGACGCTGCCTGCAGGGGGCGCCACCATCCCCACTGTTCCATCTATGGGCTAAGAGCCACTGGGGCCCAGGTTCTGGCCACACTGATATCTGGCAACACCCCCCAGGGCTTTCTGTCCCAGCAGAGGCACAGAGTGTCTCTCTCAATGCAGAGAAACACAGAGGAGGGCAGAAGGCTGGGGAGGCAGGCAGGGCATAGGTGTCGGGGAGGGCAGCCCTGAGGACCTGGCGCTGGAGCAGAAACCAGATGGAAGGAGGCATGGGGAGTCCAGGAGGGTTGCAGGCCCAGGAGAGCCAGGGACCCCACAGGCACTGCAGGAGCCTCGGTCTGTAGGCAGAGACCTCAGGAGTCACCCAACCTCAGTCTGCCCATCCCCAAGGTGCAATCATGCTCATCCTCAGTAACAGTCACCAGCAGTGATGCTCCCCTATGAGTCCATGTCCTGGTGCTTGTTTCCCATGGCCACCCTCACAGTGCCAGGATGATCCAGAGCCTCAGGAGAGATGGCTTCCACACTAGTGACCATGTGGATGATGTCAGTGCCTTTCTCAGCTGTGGGGTCCTGGGTTTTGGAGCCCCAGAGGTCAGAGACTCGGAGTTAGTGCTTATCCCAGAGGAAGCAGCTGTTCTAAGGCACGTGCTTGCTTGTCTCCAGGACATGGATGCCACAGAGGCCCCCAGGGTTGAGCGAGCCTTTCACAGACCCTGCAGAGCCCCTCAGGAGCCACTGAGTCAGTAGCAGGACATGCCAGTGGCAAGCACACAGGCTCCCAGTGACCGCAGGAAGCCAAACCACAGTGTTGGCGGGGAACTAGGGACGGCCGCGGCTCTCCCTCCCGTGCTCTGAGTGTTTCCTGCTGGGTGCTGTGCTAGATTCGAACTCTGTCCACAAGTTCCTCAGCATGCCTCCTACAGTGGAGACCTGAGCGAGGGCTGGACACAGGACTGGTTTCCAATGCACATACAGGGGAGGTGACAGTGTGAGCCCTGCTCCAGGGGAGGGGGCTTCCCCTTGCTTCCTCTTGGATGGCTCACCCTGGGGGACATGCATGCCATGTCAGAGGGACACGCCCGAGCTCTGGAGAGGTCCACAGGCCAGGATCCACAGCCTCCTGCCATGGCTGCGGGAGGGAGCCCTTGGAGCAGTTCCCTGGCCCTGGGGAGCCCTCAGGATGCAGGGTCCATGACACTCTGAGGCAGGGCCATCCCAAATGTCAGAGAGAACAGGGGATGTTTTAAACTGCCTCTGAGGTAAGTTGTGGGGTACTTGGCACGTGGCAGTGGATAACCTGTGCTGGTGGGTATAACGGTCACCAGCAGTGACACTCACTTACACACTTCATGACCATGAAGTGTGTAAATCCTCGCCCCAAGATGTTATCCCTGTGAGTCTTCTGTTTCTTTGCACTCAGATCACTAAAACCCACACCCACTATCACCTCCGCAAGAACACGCGCTAACACACATAAACATGCACCACCATACATACGTGTAGACACGCAAAATAACCGGCAAAAACACGCACTGACACCTACAGTAACCACACTTGCAGTAACACATATAGAAACGCACACGCTTACACACTAACACACACACGAGCACTGCACTCAGTGAACATCGCACATGAGGCACAGGTGTTGGGTGGGCTTCTGGGCACGTGGATCACCCACCCCGCTGAGCCTCAGAAGCTCTGGTGGCCTCCCGTCTGCCTGGAGAGGCTCGGCTGAGGCCTGAGGTGTCTGCTCAGCGAGCAGTCCCCAGGCAGACCTTCACCCTTGACCGCCAGCCACCGGTGTCTGTAGGGTAAGCTCAGGGAGGCCTCTGTGGCCTGTGACCACCAGAGCAAACAACAGGCACTGACTGTCATCTTGGAGCATCTTTCCTTTTGCGCCTGGTCCTGACACATTTGGTAGTCATCATGCAGGGGTCCCCTGGGGTAAGAGGCAGGGAGGGGGACAGGCACTGTGGGCAGTGGAAGGGAAGGAGAAGGGTCCCTTCCTGTGTCCCCTCTGAAAATGGCTGGGCTCCTGCACAGGGCAGGTGGTTCTCTTCCTGATAATCGTATGTATCAGGTTTCACACCTAACATACCACCAGCTACCCAGGAATCACAGCAATCTCTCCCAGGTGAGTGTGCCCCACGGCTACGAGACCGGAGAGAACCTCTGACCAGTGGGACAGTTCTGTGCTCTTCTGTGCCCTGTGAGTTTTTCCAGTGAAGAACTTTAATAATAGAAATGATCTGTAACAATTCAAAAGAAAACAAAAAAGAGGAAGAAAGTTTTCCTCTGAACTGGGCTTGCACTTTGACCAGCAGGTTGGTCCAGCTTCTCATGAGGGGTGGTGACCCGCATGGTGGTACCTGGTGGGGAACCAGAATGCATGCATTGGTGGCAGTGACGAGGCCATCAGCAGGGCCCATCCCATTAACCACCAAAATCTGTGTGGTGGGGAAAGGACAAACACCACAGTTAAGAACTGGGTTCCGGAAATTTCTATGAGTGCTTCCACAGAGCGGAACTCCAGGTGGAAGGATGAGATGGAAGCAGAGCCCAGCCTTCCGCCCCCACTCCCACCCTCACTTCTGAAGAGCACCCTCTCCATGTGGGTGTCCCACACTCACGGGGATGGCCAAATGCCCACGGTAGCCAGTGGGCACCAGGCCATCAAGGGTGTCTCACCACTTCCCAGCAGCAGCCCCTAGGGGTGGGCTTGATGAACCCAAGTTCTCCCACAGGCTGTTAGTGCTCAAAACCAGACAGTGGACCCCTGCAGACCCCTTGCGTGGACCTCCTCATGGCCGAGCTTCTCCAGAAGAGAACGCGGCTGTGGCTCAGTCCACTGTTGGCAGGTCCACCACTGCATCTTCACCAGGTAGGCACCCATGCAGGCCAGTGCCCAGCCGGGGGCTCCCAGGTCATGCTGAGCACACAGCCCACCCGGCCCTGCCCCACAGAGCTGGAGCCTCCAGACAGGCGACATCAAGCCTTACAGGCTGTGCTGGGGCTCCCGGGGAGCTGTGGCAGGTGCAGACCTGTTTCCGTCTGTCTGGGAACCTTGCCAGCTGGGGTCTGGGAGGTTTCTGTATCTGAACTAAGAACATGGGATTTGAGGGCAGGACTTCTCACTTTAGAAGAGATCGTGTGGATCCTACCACATGCAAGCCAGGCTTTCCTGGTGGCTGTTCATTATTTCCTCTACGGTGGTCAGCAGCCTAGGCATTGTGGGGTCAATGGCCTCAGGAACAGGAGAGCTAGCTGCTGCCTGGGCCTGGCCAAGCTGACCCTAGCTCACCACACGCTGCCCTTACAGCCGGAGTCCTTGGAAGTACTCAGAAGAAAGTAACCTCACGAAATTAGGACACCTTGCCCAAAGTGATCCTTAAGTAGGGGACCTCTGCTGTGCTCCAGGTTGCCCTGCCTGCAGGAGACTGGGAGGACTCTTACCTGACAAACTCCGGTCACCCTGCCTGACTGGCTTATTGGATTTTCACACTGTGTTGTGGAAACTGTGCCTGCAATCTGATCCCTGAGAGGAAGCCACCCTGGAAAGCCCCAGGCAGATAGGATTCTGTCTTTCAGGTGGGTCCCTGCCTTGCCAGTGTGTCTCTACCATGTAGGTGTATCCCTGCCCTACAGGTGGGTCGCTGCTGTGCTCTTTCACCTGGGTCTCTGGTGGATTCTGGGACAGTAGGTGAGTTGATAGAGAAATCTGAAGAATTTCCTTCAAAACAACCCCCCCCATTAACATCTTATGTAAATAATATTAGAGAATATTTATAAATATTGAATGACATTCTTAAATGTCCTGTTAATTTTTTTTAAATCACACTATATGTATAGATGAAGAACTCAAGGAGAATTTGCATCTTCACAATGTTGAACCTCCAGTTCAATAAATGGTGTCCTCCTGCTCTATTTATGCCTCACGTATCACTTGGTAGAATTCATTCCCTATAGATCCATGCCTGGAGCTTGGGTTACTCAGCCTCTTTCTGCTTCACTTTCCAGCTTGAGTTGGTGTCAATGAGAGTTCCCCGTCACAGGGCTGGCAGACGATCAGCTGGGCTAGTTTTTATAAAGTGCTTGGCTACAATGCTGGGCTCATTAGAAGCACCACATCTTATGGTTAAAATATTTTCAACAGAGATTATAATTTGCAGTATTTCTTCCAGTTTGCCATGTTTTTTGACTCTGGTTGTATATTTTGTGTGTATATGTTTATTTTCTAATTTTTTTCTTTGAGAAAACTACACACACAGACACATGCTCAAATCTAAACAGTGGCATGGATGTGTGTCCATTAGAAAGGCCATCCCAACTCCTGGTTTCTAAAGAAACGCTACATGCTTTCCTCAAACAAACTAATGGCTTAAGGTCTGACATTTAGCTCTCTAAGCCCTGGGGAAATGCCTGTGCAAGCTGTGTAAACTCCATTTACTGAAGTTCCTCCTTTCCTGTGGCTTGAGAAGATCTTTATCACATTCTGATCTTTATCACATTCTTTTTTTGCATTTTTATTGCTCTTCCATTGCTCTGTCCAATCACTATCATGTTGTTTCTGATCAAATTTATTCTGTTTTAATAGCCATCATGACTACTTCATTATATTTCCCTTCTTTTTCAAAGTTTTCATCATTGCTATTCTTTTCTTTTCTTTTCTTTTTGTATTATAGAATTCCTCCCAAAAGTACATACTGAAATTTTTATTAGGATCACATAAATTTATAATTTAAGTTAAGGAGAATTGACAGTTTTCTGATGTGGAATTATCCTAAGAAGAGGAAATATGTATTTCCATTTGCTAATTTCTTCTTTCATACTTAAGAACATTTTAAAGATTCCTGCATATCGATCTTGTTCTTTCCTTATTAAATTTGTGTCTAGGTATTTATACTTTTTTGTTGTCATTGCAAATAAAGCCTTTGCTTCCATAAAATCTTCTAACTAGTTATTGTTTGTGAATATGAAAACTGATGATTTCTATTTACTAACTTTGTATCATGCTTTCCTGGTGATTTCCTTTGTTTGAGATTTGGATTTGCAGGAATACAATTGTATCATGCACAAATAGTGATAGCATTTACAATTGGAAGCTTTTTTTTTTTCCCTGTCTGATTTCATTGTCCAGTACCTCTACTATAGTGCTTAATAGCAACAGGCATTCTCATTTTGTTCCTAACTTTAAAAATTGATACTAGTGGCTGAAAGAGATATAATTTATTATGCTGAAGAAGTATCCTCCCATTCCTATTTTATTGGGAATTTCATGTAAAATATTTTTTATAATTTTGTTAGATGTCTTTTCATTGTCTATGGAGGATGTGAGGACCTATCTCCTTAGATTTAAGAACATGGTGAGTTATATTATTAAGTATATTGAATCATTTTCATCTCTGGCATAATCTGTTTGCTTGTAGTGTCTTTTAATGTGCATTGGATTATGTTTGCTCATGTTTTAGTTAGCCTTTTTCTAACTATATCTGCAAATTTAGTCGGTTTGTAGTTTCTTTTCCTGGGCAGTCTTTGGAGTGTCGCTATCAATGTTGTGCTCACTTCATAAAAAGAATTTGGATGTTAACCTTTTCTCCCAGGCTATAGGTAAGGAGTTGTCTACTCTAAAACTCTGGCAGAATTCCTTTCAGAAACTCTCTGGTCCCAGCATTTTGGGGAGGCAGTGCCTTGACAACTTTCTCTATGCCTTCTCTGGAAATAATCTGTTTAAATTTTCTACCTCCACTAGGTCAGTTTTGATAAATCATATTTCCTTATAAAATTTTCCATCTCACTGTAAGTTCACAAATTATATTTCAAAGGTAAGCAAAACAGTCATTATTTTTTCCCCATTTCTAGTGTTTTTGTAGTCATTTTTCTGCAGTTGGGTTACATATTTATTCTCCTTTATTCCTTTATATCAGATTAGCTCATGACTTACCTTTCATGATTATTTTCCTTTTCTAAAGGTTGAGTGCATTAGTTCTACCATTTACTGCTATTATGAATTTCTGTTTTTGCTTTTATTGATTTATTCCTTTTGCTTTCCTTTAGTTTCTTTTTGATTGATGTCTCATTCATTTTCATTATCTTTCACATACATAAACATTTATGGCCACATATGTTCCTCTGAGAACTGATTTAATTGTGTCTCATATATTCTGACGTGTTGTCTCATTATTTTCTAGAAATGCTCTAAGTTTTCTGTTAATTTCTTCTTTCACCAAAGAGGAGTTTATGGGAGATTTTTAGCTTTCCAGTAACAGTGGCGTTTTGTTTTCTAATAGGTTCACCTGGGCTTTTCTTGATTTTGATTGTGGCTGCAACATGTCCACCAATTGAGATTGTAGATTTTCTCTGTGGCTTCCCATGGCCAGGTGGCATGGTCTGTGCTTGGAAAGGTGATCCTTTCCTTTGTCACAGCCTGTTCTTTCTCCCTGTCTCCCTTGATCCTGTTTCACTGTGAGTCTTGATGGATGGTGGCCCCACCCGCCCACAGCTGGCTGGCTGGAAACCAGTCATTCTGACCTTCTCCCTGTCCTTTGTTCTTGTCCCAATGATCCTTAATCCTTTTGATTCTACTTCCTCAACTGCTCAAAGCTTTCCACTCTCATTAGGATTATTCTAATGATCCATATTTTGAACTCTAAAGTTGGTTTCCTTTTTACCTCCTGGTTTCAGTCTCTGCCCCCTGGATGCTGCCTTCTCGGTGGGCTGGGCCTCTTCCCGCCTCAGCACTTTCCTAGGCTCCCTGAGCCTGCAGAAGAAAGTCCAAATTCAGGTGCTCAGGACCACCAGTCTGACCTGGATCTACCTCTCCCACCTCGCATCTGCTACCCTCCTGTCTCCAGGTCCGCTGCAATCCAGCCCTGTACCTGGAGTCAGAGATGATAACAGGGCACTCACTGGCATGCCACACTTGAAGCAACCAGAACAAACGTGGCTGTGCCAGCTGCTGTGGTGGCCTAATTGGCCCCGCCTAGACTGTGACAGGTGTTCGACTGACATGCACCAGTGTGTGAAGAGTGGAAGGAGGTGATTCAATCTACACTCCCCTCTGGGCAGAGTCAGTGCTAAGCCATGGTGGTGACCTGCCCTCGGGACAGTCATTAAAGAGCAGAACCCTCAGCCCCTCTAGCAACCATTACAATGTCCAAGTAATGTTCAGCCAGTGTTAGAGACCCGTTCATCTCATGTTCTCTCTCCTGTTGTCTCTGCACTGGCACTTCCCTTCAGTACTGGGACAACTGGGCTAGGTAGCTAGAGCTCACAGCATCCCTGAGGCAGAGGCTCCATGTCACAGTGACCCATGTGATTCTTTTCCAGGGAGGATGTCCAGATTGGTCTCCAGCTTATATTAATATTGCTTATATATAATATTGATTTAATAATTGTTAAATTCTTGATATTTTGGAGGCATCTGCTTATTTTATTTGCAAGACTAGTTTTTCTTTTCTTTTCTTTTGCTCCTTGGTATCACATTTTGTGTGAACCATTGTTTCTTTTCTTCAGCCCATTTTCTGTGTGGAATTCAAGTTTTCTTCACTGTGTTACTTTGGTAAACTTTTCATGTGCTAGGGCATTAAGGCTCCGATCAACCTGCAGGGCTCTGTGTGTGAGAGAGAGGACCGTCACATAGGAACATCCACTCTTGGCTGGGAGCACGGGATGATCACCCACTGGGAGAAGATCACATTCTCCAATCAATGGACTGGATTCCGTCCACTTGAAACCTAGGGAAGCCATGGAGAGAGGGTAAAAGATAAGGTAAAAGAGTCAGGACCCTTGCTGACCACACTCAGGAGGGAGACATCTGAACGACTTTCCAACTTTTTGCCCAGGTTCTTGCTCACCTGCCCATGGGCAGCTTCCTCTATTGGCCCCAGGATTCCTAGAAGCATTTTGTTAAAATGCACATTTTGATTCTCTAGACCTGGAGCCAGCCTTTCTTTACCTTTTTTTTCCCCCTTTCAGTACTGGAGTTTAGACCTGGAGGAAGTGGGACTCTACCACTGAGCTACATCCCGTGCCTACTTTACTTTATTTTATTTTGAGACAAGGTCTTGCTAAGTTGTCTAGGCTGGCCTTGAACTTGTGATCTTCTTGCCTCAGCTTCCTGGGTTGATGGAATTACAGGTATGCACTACTGCACCTGGCTTGGGACAAGCCTTTCTGACAGGCCCCCAATGAGACAACGCTGCTGCCATGGGCCTTCTTTATCAAGTTCTGTCACCAGAGAAGAAACATCACTGGAAGATGGTCTTCACAGGGGAAATGCCAAGGCACTTTGAAAAGCAGGTGGATTTGCAGAGAGCCAAACTGTCAGAGGAGGGGAGGAAGAGGTGGTTCCTTCAGTCGTCATTGCAATAAGCCAGGTTCTTAGCTGCGTGCGTGCTCATGAACTCGGCCACTCCACAAATAACCACAGAGCTGGGGTGCGGTCCAGGCCTGGCCCGGGCCTGGGGATTCAGCATCAAAGACCCTGTCCTCATGGCACATGGAGCCAGCAGAGGAGATGGCATTGAACCCACTAGCAAGTCCCCTAGTGAAAGCTGTGGAGGCGGGCAAGGCAGAGAAGGGACGAAGGACCTGGTCCTAGAACTCTGCATGAGTATCAAGGGGCAGGGGTCCTCTCTCCTCACCCTTTATTATAACCTTCAGTGATTCTTAGATGGGCAATTTTCCCTGGTGACATTGTTAGTAGTCACAACTGGGGCATTGGCACTGACCATCCACTGGACAGAGACCAGGGCTGCTGCTCAACCTCCAACCATGCACTGGGCAGACCCCCAGCAAAGTATTATCCAGCCCCACATGTCAACGTGCCTCGTGGACATAGCTGCGTCCAACACGGTGGGACCTAACTCTGTCTACACACTAGGGCCATTTTGAAAGATGTCAGTTGCTAGGGCCCCTCCTACACAACAATGCCACTATCTCCAGGGTTGGTGCTTGGTTTTGCATGTTTCAGCTGCGCCCTGTGATTCTAAAGTACAAACTCGGCTGAGAATCGATGGCCTCAACATGCATTGACTAAGGGTGGGAATACTGGGCTGGGCCAGAGGATTGGTATCTAAGGGCTTCTGATGTTCCCTACAATCACACGGCACAGGTTTTTGCCAACACCAGCCGCCAGTGTGGAACAGCCGCAAGACAACAACAGAGTGGCCTGCTCAGCAGGGACCCAGGATTCCAGGCCTGTCCCCATGGGCACTGTGGCTGCAGCTGTGCCCCGGAGCTTGGGAGACAGCAGAGGTTCTCCTCCACTCTTTCCAGGAGACTTATGCTTCCTTGTTGTTCTCACTATTGGCTCAGGGATTTTGCATGTCATCTTCTTCAAAATGATGGATATGGATAGTTAGTCGTCAGCACGGCCATCCTGTTACAAGTGGGTAAGCAACAGTGTGGGATTAGGTGAGTCAGCAGGAGAAGTGGCAGAACCAAGATTGGAACGTGGAAGTCATAACTTCAACTCAAAGGTTGTCACAGCCATCGTAGAAAACAGTATGGAGGTTTCTCAAGAAATTAACAGAAGATCTACTACATGGTCCAGCAGTCTCCTTGGGGGCACAGACCCCAGGAAATGAAATCAGTACATCAAAGAGATGTCAGCACCCCCACGTTCGCAGCAGCCCTGCTCACAGTACCCACGAGTGGAAGCAACCTGGTCCATCAACAGGTGAATGGAGAAAGAAAATGTGAGGCATGTACACAGTGGAATACTATTCAGCCTTGAAAAGGAAGGGAACCTGTCATTTGTGACAACATGAAGAACCACGGAGGGTGTGATGCTCTATGAAATAAGCCAGGCACAGAAGACAAATGCTCCACAATCTGCTGACATTGGAATCTGTAGTCAAACCCACAAAGGCAAAGAGTAGAGTGGTTACTGCCAAGAGCTAGGGGCCGGGCAGAGAGAATGTGATGTGGGAGATGTAGGCTAAAGGGCCCAAAGTTTCAGATGGACAAAAGGAATAAATTCTGGAGCTCAACTCCATGGCACAGTGACTACACTTAATAACAGCATATTACACTTAGAAACTGGTAAGAGAATCGATCTTAAATGTTCTATGCACACACAAAAACAAATACAGGAAGTGATGGGTGTGTAAATGTGCTTGACCCAGTGATTTCACAATGCATATCGAAACATCACCCTGCACACTCTACGTAAAACTATCCATTATGCCTCGACCAAACTGAGGGGTGGAATCGAATGAGGTCCTCACGGTATTCCCTCGCTTACCATCGAGTTCGTTTGTTCGTTGATTCGTTCAAAACATATTGAAAGCTTGCTACACGGTAAGCACCATGTTAGGAGCTGGAGGATCCAAGCCTTAGAGAGTTCTAGCACCCAGTAACTCAAGGCCTCTCGGGTGGGGAGGCAATGCGAACAGGTGATTTTAATGTAGCGTGGTAAGTGGCCCAAAGGTACACAATGGTGGGGACCCTCATGCCACCCTCAGTCTGAATTCCAGCACCTCTGAGACCCTGGACAGCTCATGACCCTTCTCAGAGCCTCACCTGCCCCAGCTATAAAAAGGGTACAGCAATTCCACCCTCTCTGAGTTGCTGTGGTTATAAACTGGACTCTGAAGACACGGGCCGAAGTAAAGTGTTCATGCATTCATTCATCTGACCAGTCATGGTACTTGAGGGAGGGAGAGGGAGGGAGAGAGGGAGGGAGGAGAAGGGCCAGGCCAACCAGATTCAATGAAAAAGCAGAAATTTAGTTTGTTTCTCTCCCTCAGAAAGGCAGACATTTTAGTTAACTAGATTCTTAGATTTTTCTTGTCCCTTTTAAAAAAGAAGTGTGTGTGTGCGTGTCTTCACTCGCTGCCCCTGTTTCAGGTGGAGGAGGAGGCACAGGCTTTCTGATCACCTGGGATGTTTCCGTGGTAAGAACAACCCAAGGCAGGTCCCTGCGGGACTGGTGTGAGCCACGCAGCAAGGAGCCGGGGGCCTTCCCATCACAGTGAGGTTGAGAACAAACCATGAGAAGAGAGGAGTTAAATGGTTTTCTTTCACAAAACCATTTTCTCCGTTCAGAGCTTGTGCTGCCAACCACTCTACAGGCCTTTCCTGTGAACGCTGGCGGCCTGGTAACAGGAAGCATGGCATCCAAGGCTCTTCCTGAGCCTGATCCGTATCCTGTGGTCTGAACTTCAATAACAATCACTAGTCAGGACTGAGAGCACTGTTTTATGCAAAAAAAAAAAAAAAAAATGTTGTCCCCTAAATGTCAGTTTATTGCTGGTCCCAGTGGAATCCACTTTGAGGTCCAGAACCTCAAGGAGAGGACACATACATAGCCCAAAGGTGTGGACACACCCACTCTGTGTGCCCCCCCCCCCCCCAGGGGCGTGTTTCCTCATCTGCAAGTAGGTGGCTGGAGGGGCAGATTCCAACAGGGGCTTGTCAGGAGAGCAGCTGGGCCATTAACACGGACCAAACATTTGTCTTTTCACAACATTGGAATGTACTGAATGACAATCAATTCCCAAGCTACACCACTTTCATCACTGTGATTCACTGAACACTTTTGGGTCACCTTATAGGCATAAGCCGGGTAAGCACAGGTTCTTTTATTCCAGTCTTAATTACTAACATCTGTAACACTCAAGTCACACATCACACTTTACACCCCTGTATCTACATAGAATATACATAGAGGTTATAGAAGGTTAAGGTGGTCACAGGGGGTTCAGGAGGCTGCACCCAGAGCAAAGGCAGAAAGCAGATACGAATGCAAAAGAGTCACTGCAGGTGGCCTGATAAGATTATGAACCAACCCAAGAATTTGTCAGAGAGCAGAGCTGTCCTAGTGAGAAATTTATTCTAGGCCAAGGTCCAGCTGGCAGACATTTTCAAAGTGGGCCAAAACAGGGAGATGGAGCTGAGCTGAAACTTGGGGACAGAGTCAGAGGTTCATCACTTGTCCTTCTTGTAAGGTGGTTCTGGATGCTCTCAAGACAGGGTTGGTGGGTGCCACCCTAACCAGCCTCGGGGCATTCCTCCTTGTATGGGTCTCAGGTGAGAGGGTGCCTTCATTCGAAGGTCTGGTGTGTTTGCTCAGCTCATGGGCCTGGCTTTTCTGATATGGGGCTGATATACCCATGAAGCCATTGCTTCTGATTTCATTTGCGAAGTTCATAGGTGGCCATTCTTATCAGCACAATTAATGTATCAGTTTGTGCCTTCTGGTTATGCTGAGCAGACGATGGTTATTACTTGTACAAATGGCACAAAGACTTTCCACACTCACACTCCAAATGGATAGCTCGTGGCAAACTACTTCATTAAGTGGACTAACTCAGGGTTAGGCAGGGCCTGAAAACTGGATACGTTATGGAATGGCAGAAGGCCACTGCCTGCACTCCACAGGTCTCCTTCCAGCTCCTGAAGGTTCTGTTACTCTGGGTTTGGAAAAAACACTTCAGGTGGCTGGGCTCCCCGGCATCTGTTCAACATCTCCTCAATCCCTGGGTGCAGATGCGCAGGACAGAGCCTGCTTTCCATCCTGCCCCGTGCCCAAACCCCACTTTATAACAAGGACAGGAAAATGAGGCAGAGGGCATGGGAGGTGTTGGCATAATGACAGCCATCTTCCTTTTCCCACACCCACTTTATGAATACTGTTCTTATTCTCAAGAAATACCTTGCCCATCCTTGAAAAACAGAAACTTGCCTGTCTTTGTCCTGGAGAAATAGAAACTTGCGTTCCCCCAAATCAATCCTATGCCAATCTCAAGGGCTAAGTCCACCCCTGACACCCGGTCATAATTTTACTTATTAAAGGTAAAGCTGGGGCTGGGGTTGTGGCTCAGTGGTAGAGCGCTTGCCTAGCACATGTGAGGCACTGGGTTCGATTCTCAGCACCACGTGTAAATAAATAAATAAAGGTTCATCAACAATTAATAAAAATATTTAAAATTTTTTATAAAAAGGTACCGCTGGAGGGGAGGTGCTGCTGTTCTTTCTCTGCAGGAGCCAGCCTGTCAGGCTCCTCACAATAAATCTGCTCTTGCCTTCGTTTTTGGTGTGTTTGTGTGATCAGTCCTGGGCCAGGTTCTTTTCAGAAGGGAAAAAAAGCCAAGAGCATTTTCACAGAAACATCACAAGAATATTAATTTTAAAGCAGGTCAGCCGAGATTTACACCGTTTTAATATTTTGGTTTTTAATGGAGCCGAGGCCAGCAGTGAGAAGCTGAGCCCTGGCTTCAGGGAGGTGCTCAGGGTGACCTGTGGGGCACTGAACAGGCCTCTGGTCCAGAGGGGTCACACTCCCCAAAGTGGCGGGGCGAGCGCACCCCGAGGCACAGGAGCTCTCCCCCACTTGGGCTACTCCCCTATGGGAAGTTCCAGCAGGCGTGACCCCAGGAAGGCTGGGGGCGGGCAGTGTGGACACAAGGAAAGGCCTCACCTGGGTCCGCGGTGCAAAACCTGGGTAGACCCCGGATGTCCCCAGACAGGAGCGGGACAAGGACCCTGCGTGGGGTGGGGGGAAAGGAGCGCGGCAGGCAGAGGGGCACACTCCGCGGGACGCAGGGGGCCGACGCGGGGCGGCGGGACGCACGGCTGGGGGGGCGGGGCGGGGCGCCGCGGGGAAGACCCGACAGACGGACGGACGGACGGGGCGGCGGAGCCGCGAGGCCGGGAGCGCATGGCGGGGACCCGGCGGCGCCAGCTGCCCCCCGCGCGCGGAGCCGGGAGGCGCGTTCGAGGTGAGCCCCCGGGACGCGGTGCGGTGGCGCGGGGGTGCGGGTGCAGCTGGACGGGGCGCGACGCGGGTGCGTGGGTGAGGGCTGTGGGGACCTGATGGAGCGGGACGGGTGAGGGGTGGGGGCGGCACCTCGGGCTGAGACCCGCGAGGAGGCTGCGGTCACCCTGGCTCGCTTTCCCGTAGTCCCTGCACCTCACGTGGGACCCCAGCCCAGCTCTGGGCCCTTCCGATTCTCACCCGGCTGGTAACCTGGCCCTTGCCACTCTGCACCCTCCCAGAGGGGCCAGGAGAGCGCCCAGCTGAAGCCGTCGCCCAGTACCTACCTGCTTTGTGCAGTCTGTGATGGTGGCCCACGAGTCACCTTGGAGTAGACCCTAACCCCACCTGGACCACAGAAAACCATGTTCCTGGGAGACAATTCCAGAATCTAACACGAGGGAGGGGCGAGCTTCTGTTGATTGGATCCCTGTGCTTTTTTCTGAAAACTTTGGAAGTCATCTCAGGTTTTCTTCTGAGGCCGCTAGAAGGGCTCCCTGGGAGCAGCTGGAGGACGTCTGGAGAGAAGTGACAGCTGGGGAGACCAGGTCTGGGGCTGAGGTATGCCAGTCGAGGGAGGGGCTGTCAGAGCAGAGGAGAGTGCACGTGAGAAGCCAGGGGCACAGGCAGGCCCAGCAGTGGGGCCCAAGTGGCTCCAGGTGAGGCGGCCGCCCTGGAGGGCACGGAGGGATGAACTCCGCTGCAGCACATTCTCCTCCTTGCGAGCACCGTTATATTTTCAGCTCTCTGACAGTTTGGGAAGGAAGTGTGTTAAAACACATGAGTTCCCCAACCAGAGTCACAGTTCCCCAGGGTCCCCTAGGACCTCACCCCAGGCAGGGCAGACCTCTGCAGGCTGAGCACCACAGTGGGGTGCTTTCAGATACCTTAAAGAGCAACGGGAAAGAAAATTGGGCTAGTGTTGGGTGGCCGTGGGGTCCAGGCAGTGTGCCCTTGGCTTGCACAGTGAGCATTTGGGGTCAGTCTAGGTAGTAGCCGTTCTGCTATATTGAATGCAGCCCAATGGGGGAACCACGTCGAGTTCCAGAGGTATTTTTTTCATTTCCTCCCATTCAGGCTTTTTAGACTCCTACACATATTGTCAGGATCTTTTTTGTTTTGTTTTTCAAAGGCTGGAGCTCTAAGAAACATTGCCCCCTCCTCCAGCTACTCAGGAAGCTGAGGCAAGAGGATTGCAAGTTCAAGGCCAGCTTGGGCACCTTAGTAAGAATGTCTTAAAATTTAAAAATGGAAAGAGCTAGTGTTGGGTTCAGTCCCCAGCTCCACAAACCAATTCTACGGACAGTGACCATTTCATGCCACCCAGATGCTGAGGGACAGGACAGGAGGTCTGGGCTTGCCTCCAGCTTCCTGTTCCGCCTCCTCACAGCCTCACCAGGATGGCTCGTGAAGAGTGACCTACAGCAGCAGAGGACAGGAGTGTCCTATTGGCGTTCTGCTGGTTGTTTTGGTCTTTACACATGTCGTGTCCCAGACGAGGGGCAAACCAACAGTGAAGGTCCTCAGCTTGAAGGAGGATGAAGACGAGGAAGAAGAGAAGTGTCGAGACCTCGCAGACTTTGGGAGATCAGGAGAAGCATGGACCCTTCCTTGTCCATTGAGGACCTGGTGGCCTCCCAATTTGGATTAGCTTCATGAGAGGAAGCATAGAGTGTACTTCCTGGACCTGGGACACTGAAGTAGGGGCAGCCAGGTGGCCTTGGGTTACTAAGGGACCCTGTGTACATCATTTGCCTAAATGGTACTGGCAGGTGACTGGCAATCTCTACTGCTCAGGGCAGTATAGCGCGCCATCTGCCTGCAGGTCTGGCCACACCTGTGATCCGGTATACTGCAGTACTGATTGATATCCTGCTCTTGGCCAAAGCGTCTTTTCCAGTCTCCAAATGGACAACAGGTGTTCTGCTTCCTCTTGGAGTTATGCCCTCACTTCTGTGATGGTCAGGTTCATGACAGTTGGGTGCCATTCTCCCCACAGATAAGTCATCCCATGCGCAAAAGCCTCTCCCATGCCCAGCTTGAATTTCGCTTCAGTTCTGTTTGAATTAAGCTACTTCTAGTCTCACCACACAGGCCACAAGCAGCACCGTGATAGAGAAAGCATATGAGAACCCTTTGGAATGATAGGTTATAAACAACTCCAGGAGCAAGGAGTCAAAACAGTCCAAGTGTCTGTTCGCCCCCAGACATCAGGCGCCCGTTGCCGTGTGGACTCCACGGCCCCGGACTCGGCTTCTGCAGATGACATCTTTCTAAATGGCAGCCTCAAAGGCACCATGGATTTTCTGCACAGACACAGCAGCACCTCAGGAGACTTGCAGGGGAGTAGTCTGCACCTAGGACCTGGCAGCCAGCAGACAGGACAGGATGAGAGGCTTCGGCACACTGCTTAGGCTGCCAGACTCGCCCGAGAGCCATGTCTGTGTCCCTGTGCTGTATCATCGGGCACAGTGACTTAACATCTGCATTCCCTTCTGGCCACCCAGGTCGCACTCCAGAGCAAGAGGGGAATAGCCCCAAATGGCCGCTGTCCATCTTCCAGTCAAAAGGAGGGCAGAACAGCTTAGTTTTAACTGCTGGCACGCTTTGCCAGCTTCTCCTGGGCCTGTTGCCACAGAGATTCTCGGGTAGGCCTGAGCTTCCTGCCAAGCCAAGTGCACGGGCTCCTAGGTTTCCCCTCCAGCTGGTGATGCTCTAAGAAAGCTGCTGACAGTGATGACTGGTGGGGGGTGGCTGGAGGTGCTCGCCCAGCCTTCCCAGCCTCCAGCTCCTTCTCTCTTCCCTCCCTCATCTCACTCCAGGACATTGGTCTCCTCTTTGTTCTTGCAACTATCCCTAGCTCTTCATGCTGTGCTTACGGAGGAAACCTCCGCGCCAGCCCCTAGCAACACCAGTGCCTCTCTCTGGCACCACGTGACCCCACACTAAGGGACTTTGGGGATCATACCTGTGCTCCACTCCACAAGTGTTGTGCCTCTCTGAAGGTCAAGCCTCCCTGGGGACCCGTGTGCTGCTGCCTCACTTCCCAGAATTTTGCACAATCCTGTTCATGGTGTGCCTCTGGGGCTTATGCAGTACACGGTATCTAGTCGGTGCTTAGTCGGCCTTTGGCCTGTTGAATTGAACAAGGACCTGGATCTTCCACCAAGTTATTCTGTCTGGGATTCTGGGCCCCCAAAAGATGAACATGCACTACCTCCAGGGTTGGGCAAGCTCTGGAGAACCAGCCTTGCCCCCATCCTGTTCCCAGCATGCACCCAGAGATTTTGCGTACTTTGTGGTGGTCACGTAGGTGTAGACTTGGTGCTCAGAGCCTCAGAGAACAGGTGAGCAGATGTGAGTAACATCAGCAGAGCCTCCCAGCTGTGCTGGCGTGTTCCACTCATCATCCCATTTAATCTTGGCAGTTTTGAAAAAAGATACTATTCCTGTTCCACACATTCAAAAAGAAGAAGAAGAAGAAGAAGAAAAAAACAAAAACCCTAGTTTCAAGAACGTTAAGTCTGTCGTACCAGGTCCACAGTGTAGAACCTGGAGTGAAACCAGTGTCTGCCTCCAGATGGCCCCTGGTGCCTCTGGTCTGCAGGACGTCTGCTCAGTGTTCCAGTGGAGCAGTCTGAGCCAGTGGTTCTCACGCTGTGATCTCAGGACCCTTGACGCACCTGAAGTGGTGGAGGCCCAGTGAGCTTTTGTGTATGTGTGCTTGGTTCTGTTCTGGTTCTATCTACTGATGCTCCTTGTGCTAGAAGTTCAACGTGAGAAATTAAAAAATATATTTGTTGATTTATTTAAAAAGAGCAATAATATACACATTGGACGCTGATGATAGTATTTTTATGAAAAACAATTTTATTTTCCAAAACAAAAGGTCTACAGAGAGAATGGCACTGTTTCACATTTTTGAGCATCTCTTTGATGCCCTCAGTGGGACTTGGGATTCTCATACCTGCTTTCAGCAAGCCTGGTGGCGTATGCTCTTTTGGTTGAAGGTGTGGAGACAGTGGCCTCACATGACACATGGTAGGGGCAGGGAGTCATACCTGTGTAGCCTTCTCAGATAGTGGTGGCTTCCTTTGCTACTTGACCCAGTGTGTCGTGGTTTGGATATGAAGTGTCTGCCAAAAGCTCATGTATGAGTCAGTGCGAGAAGGTTTAGAGCCAGGTGTGGTGGTGCACGCCTGTAATCCTAGTGGTTTGGGAGGCTGAGGCAGGAGGATTGCAAGTTCAAAGATGGCCTCAGCAACTTAGCTGAGCAACTCAGCAACTAAGCAACTCAGTGAGACTCTGTTTCTAAATAAAATACAAAAAAAGGGTTGGGGATGTGGCTCAGTAGTTAAGTGCCGCTGGGTTCAATCCCCAGTACCAAAAAAAAAAAAAAAATTTAGAGGAGAAATGATTGGGTTATGGAGCTTTACCCCAACAGTGAATCAGTCTCCTGTTAGGATGAAGTGAGTGGCGGCTGAAGATGGGTGGGCTGTGGCTGGAGGAGGTGGGCATTGGGGGCGTGGCTTTGGGCTATAAATTTTGTGTCTGACGAGTGGAGTCTCTGCTTTCTGAGCATCATGTGAGCTGCTTCCCTCTGCCACTCTCTTCCACTGTGATGTCCTGCCTCACCTCAAGCCCCAAGGAATGGAGTCTGCTGTCTGTGGACTAAAACCTCTGAAGTTGTGAGCCCTTAAATAACCTTTTCCTCCTCTACAGTTATTCTGGTTGGGTCTTTTAGTCACAGCAGCAAAAAAGCTGACTAAACAAAGTGATAGGTTATATAAGATTTGTTTTGGTGTGGAATCTGAAAATGAACTTTTGTCCTTTGTCATGTTAAATGTGTTGTTGTACTTGGCACTTTGGTGGGACAGTTTTGGTCCTGATTCTATATTATAATCCACCATTTGGAAAATGAAGACCACCAAGTCATCAAACCTGCCCAGTGTACCGCAGAAACTCCTCTGCCAATCCTAAGAGGAGGGTGGGAAGGTACCTGGCCTTGGGTGCTCCCTGGAGAGCCTGGAGGAGCACACTTGGACACCTGCAGGTCTGTAGTGTGAAGTGAGTGGTCCTGAATGCACAGCCCACGACAGGATACTGATCCTAGAACTTCAAAAGAAAAGGAGCATGTGCAATTTAGTACGTGATACTGAGGAAAGGCACGCAAAGATACCAGCACAGAAGTACAGAGCAACAGAAAACACTCTGGATTGCACGCGCGCGCGCGCGCGTGTGTGTGATGTCTCCACTCGCTGTTCTGGGGAGTGTGTGTGAGTGATGACAACATCTCAGTGTCCTGGGAGCAACTTGTGTCCTCCATCACAGAGATGCAGCATGTCAAGATGGTGTGGACCATCCTCCACGAGCTGAGGTTGCCATGGGATTGGCAGAGAGGAGGCGAGCTGGGGAGACCTCTGGGATGGGCAGGTGGGGTGGAGTGGGGAGCGCGTCTAGGTTCAGGTGGGGCTGTTTCTCCCAGCCCTGCTGGAGGGGTGGAGACAGCCCACAGAATGTGCCAGCCAGGGCTGAGCCCAGGCCTCTGGAGGGCAGCCCGGTCCATGAGAGTGCTTGAGCTGCGCTGACTTGAGCTGCACGTGTGCCCTCGTGACCCAGTCACCTGCCTGTTCAGCTCCATCATCTCGGCCCATCCGCTCCTCACTTGGTAGCATGCTTTCTTGCAGTATAATTACATGCAGTAGACAACACCAAGGCTAAGCAGATCCAGCCCTCTAACTCGGTAGGACTCTTGAGTGCTCACAGCCAGGATGAAGACAAAGAACTCCCTGGCCCGGGAGGCCTCCCCGCTTTCTATATTGTCCTAGTGTCTCATTCTGATATGCTCTGAGGTTTGTCCAGACGCAGTCGGGGGTCTGTGGTCGGGCGGAACAGCCTGCCTGCCGCTGGCTCTTCTCTTGCAGCTGGGGGGTGGTCCATCACATACCAAAGTTTGTTCATCCATTTTCCTGTTGGTTGGCTTTGGGTTGTGTGTGGCATTTAGCTATAATCAAGTATAGCTATTAAGGCAGAGCTACTGTGGACTGAATTGTCCCTTCTCCCTTACCTCCCAAATTAATGTGTTGGGGCCCCCGGATGGTGTGCAAGTGTTTGTTGACAGGGCCTGGGGGTAATTAGGTTTACCTGCAGTCATAAGCATGGGGACTGAATGATTGGCTTAGTGTCCTCATAACTGGAGAACCACAGAGCTTGCTTCTGTACTCTCCTCCATGCATTGAGAAGACAGAAATCCACAAACCAGGAAAACCCCTCACTAGGAAGTTAACCAGCTGGTGTCTGGGACATCCAGTGTCCAGGACTGTGAAAAGCGGCTGTGGGCCATGCAAGCGACCCAGCCTGACGTTTCCCCATAGCAGCACACAACTGGTCAAGCAGGAAGCCTCTTGGGCTGGGAGAGGAGGAAGTTTGCAGAACCTTCAGATACATGCTATTAGCTGGCTGGATGATGATAATCACCGTACTTAGAGGAAACAAAATTATAAAAAGCTCCATTGTAGTTTTGAAGAAGTACCAAATAGAATTTCTAAAATTTATAGACATAATGACAAAGACAACTTGGAACACAGGTTTGACAGCAGATTAGACAGAGCTGAACAGGTAGTCAGTGAACTGGAGGGTACAGTCAGAAAAGGCTCTCTAGCTGATGGACTTGGTGATGTTTAATGTTTTACCTCACTGTTCAGAGGCCTGAGCTGTTTGTAAAGCAGTTAACACATCTCCCCAGTTGTGTTGTTGAACCCAGGACGCAAAGAAAAGACCACTGACTCCAATTTTAAGTCAAATTAAGCAAGTTTATATTGCGTACACAAAGAGCTGCTCAGCGACTGCTTAATGGCTGCCCCATCCAATAGGGCAGGACAGTGTTTGGTCCCAGATCAGGGAAGTTTTTATAACACACAGAGTTAAACAAAGGTAGGTATCTTAGGAATGTTCAAGGTTCTGGCAAACGTAATAGAGAAGCAGATAGCAAATTAATGATTCACATGGCTGTAGTCAAAGCCAGACATGATTATCTAGTCAAAGCTGAGATTTCAGGGAGGGCAGTTTCTAGTCAAAGCCAGACATGGTCCAAGCAAGTAACACAGAAAGAAACTTGTTATGATCTCTGGTCGAGATGGCTTCCAAACTTAAATAGAATTAGGCTAGGTTCATCAATGTGAAGAAGATTTCTGAGTACAGTTTCCAGAAGTCTAGACCAATGGGCCATTCTCAGGCAGCTGATTAGGGAGGGAAGTGGTTTAACTGCTCTGGAGGACTATGGGAAATATTAATTAAAATTCAGAGTGCATGTATACTTGGATTCAGTCATTCACCTCTTGGGATTTATTCTACATCTACCCCAGGTTTATGCTAAGGTGATGCACAAAGGTGTTCATTGCAGCATTGTTTACATCGCAGAAGACTTGACATATACCAAAATGTCTCTTTGAGGCCTATTTAAAGAAATCATGGTATGTCTGACCATAGAACTCAGGAGGTAAGAAGACCAAGAAAAGTCTGTGTGTGCTTGGTGGGAGGCTGTAAGACACTGTGATGTGAAGGTAGCTGTAATGCACCTCCTGGGTAAAAGGCTGAGGGAAGTGGATGTGGGCTGCAGGCACAGAGACAGCTCGGAGTGCATAAAGGGACACTAGTACCTGGCTGTGTCTGGAACTCTGGGCCTGGGGCCTAGGACCTGGGCAGAGTGACAGCTTGTTAAATCCACTGAAATCGGCTTGACAGGGCAAGGAGCTCTTAGAAGTGAAGAGCTTTAAAGACAGCCAGGGCCCAGGGGAGCAGGGTGAGGTTGGAAGTAAGCAGCAGCACATCTAATCCTTCAGTGCACTGCTGCGGTTTGGATCTCAACGTGCCCCAAAGGCCCATGGGTCAAGGGCTTAGTGGCCAGGCTGAGGCACTGTTGGGAGGCAATGGGACTTTTAGGAGGTGGGACCTAGTGGAAGAATATTAGGTCATTGGGGACATGCCTTGAAGGGGATTTGGGGACTCTAGTCCCTTCTCTCGCTGCCCAGCCACCAGGAGGTGACCAGCCTCCCTCACCAGATGTGCCCACCATGGTGTTCTGCCTCGCCACAGGCCCAAGCAACAGTGGGCCAGCTGACCATGGACTGACCTCTGAAGCCATGAGCCAGAGCAAGTCTTTTCTCTTCCTAAGTGGATTATCTCCAGCGTTTGTCAGTGATAAAAAACCAACACACATCCACTTTTTTTCATTTTAAAAATATTATGGATTTACAGTGTGCTCTGGGAAGTGCCACAGGTTTTTGTTTTTGTGTATTTCTTTCCACTCTTTTTGTTTGAATTCTGATTTTATTTCTACCTTTTCACTTAACATGCATTTCATGTACCTTCCCCCTATACATTACAAGTAATCTTGATACTTCTTACTTTATGAGCTCCTGAGTAAAGTTCCGACTGATTGGACAATATTTATTTAACTAGTCTTTCTACCTTTATTGGCCTCATAGATTTCTTTACACTTCTCATTTGTCTGAGTGTATACAGCATTTCCTTTTTTTTTTTTCTTCTATTTCCAGTGCTGGGGATTGAGCCCAGGGCCTCCCATGCACTGGCCAGGCAAGTGGTCTATCAGCCTTAGCATTTCCTCTTTTTTAAAAAAAAAAAGATGTCCTTACTTAGATCCCCGGAAATGTAATTTATGTCATGTTTTTTAAAGGCCATAGAAGTTTATAAGGAAAACCTGAACAAGAGGAGACCTTGTGAGAATGGGGGACAGGCTCAGGGCACAGGATGACGGAAGCAAAGCAAATGTAACCCCTTGCTTAGCTAAGCAGGTGAAAAGTACAAAACATTCTCAAAGCAATTAGGACACGGGCGAATGGAAAGACATCTGTGTTCATGGTTGGAAGACTCAGTATGAAGACGTTAATACCATCGAAAGGACTTCGCAGAGTCAATGCACTTCTCATCAAAACCCTGGCCATTTTTTTTTTCCAGAAATATAAAAATTCATCCTAAAACCTAAGTGTATTCCCAAGGCATGCCGAATACATGAGAAAAGAAGGTCCAAGCTGGAGGATTGTGTGCCCCGCTTTTAGAATTTCTTACAAAGTTACAGTGACCAAAAATGTGTGTCACTGGCACAAAGATGGATGTACAGATGAGTGGACTAGAACAGACAGGCCATAAACAAATCCTGGCCTGTGTGGGCCAGCGACCTTCCCGGGAGCTAAGGCCCCTCGGAGGCAGAAGGCTCACCCCTGCAAACCGCGCTGGGACCATGGAGATCCCTGTGCACGAGGACGGAGTTGGACTTTCACCTTATTCCAAAGGCAAAAATGGACACAATATGGATTAAACATCAACATGTTAGACCTGCAACTAAAATTCTTTGACCTGCACAGAGGCAAAGCTCTGGGATGTTGGGTTTGGCAGTTGTTTCTTGGATATGATGCCCAAACACAGGCAGCAGAAGCAAAACTAGAATGGCACCGTGTCACACTGCAGGACCCCTGTGTACGGCAGGGACCCCCTAGCAGAGTGAAGCGGCAGCCACGGGCGGGGGGAGCTTTCGCCAATAACATCCGGTGTGTGCAAAGGTTCCTGCAACGCAGCAGCCACAAGAAATAGACCCAGTTTTAAAATGGGCTTGAATTAGGTCTCTCTCTCTAGAGATCACGTTCAAATAAATGTCCAGCAAGAATATGAAAAAAGGTTCAGCCAGTCATTAGGGAAATGCAGTCAAGTCCACGAGGAGGCACCTCCTCACCTCCATCCCAATGGATGCCAGGAAGAAAAGGAAAGGAGGTGCGGGTGCGGGAAACGAGCCCTCTGCCCTCGAGGGATCGGACAGCTCTGCAGCTGTTCTGGGGACTCGAAGGCCAGTTCCTCAAAAAAATCAAACACAGAATTGCTCCTGACCCTAGTCTCATCTCTGAGTACATCCCCAAGGTGACTAAAGGGGGAAGGCAGGGGTGCTTTCCCTCCTTGTCCGCGGCAACATCACACAGCAGCCAAGAGGCAAAGCCGCCCAACATCCCGCGTCCATGGAGAGGGGGGTGGCCGGGCGCAGTGTGGCCACGCACACAAAGGGGTTTTATTCAGACTCAGGGAAGCAGTCCTGACACTTGGCAACCCAAGTAGGCCATTAAGCTGAGTGACATAGGCCAGTCACAAAGTAGACCTGAGTCTACTTAGGTGGAGCATCTAGACGGCTCACATTCACACAGACAAGAGAGTGGGGTTGCCAGGGGCTGAGGGAGGTGGCCGGTTGTTATTGAACAGGGACAGTTTTAGATTCTGAAGATGAAAACGTTCTGGAGATGAATAACGTGCCTGCCTAACTCTACTGAACTATACACTTAAAAAGATAGCGAACTTTATGTTATATACATTTTTTTTAACTACGATTTTTTTAAAACATAAAAATAAACCTGGAGATAAAAGCCCCACTTCTGAGCTAAAGAGAAGGTGAGTGTTTGGGTAGGAGAACTCAAGACTGATTTAATGAGCCAGTTCATTCCTGCTCAGTGCGCATCTGGCAGAGCAGGACAGTGACCGCCCCAGGGTTCTGCAGAACCAGTCAGAGGCGGTGTCCTGTGGAAAATGTCCAAGCTCAGGCTCAAGGTCAGTACCTTTGCTCCCTGGGAAGACCCTTGTCGGTGCCCTCTGACTTGGGAGGACAGCAATGGGCAGGAATTGAAGGCATGTGTCCCCAGTGTCGGATGGTGCCATATGGGGGCCTTTGGGGAGCAGAGGTGGCAGTGGAGGAAGAGCTGTGGCCATAGCACCTGTGACAACCCACAGGGTGAAGGATGTCCCCAGGTGAGCCAGGGCCCCTTGTGTCATGTGACTGAAGCCTCTGGGCTTCTTGGGAGAGGAGAACTGGGAGCAGAGCAGAGCAGCCAAAGCCAGCAGGACGGAGCCAAAGTGCCCAGCTTCCCCGGACCCTTGACTTGCCAGCCGTGGCCCGAGGCCTCTGGACTGGCATTGCTCAGAAGCATGAAAACCGGAGGGTGCTGGCCATAAAAGTGGACTCGAGGATGACCAGAGAGAGCCCCTGCTCCTGCTGGGGTCCAGAGGCCTGCAGGGCGGTCTCCCCCACATGCCTGCCGGACTTTGCTCTGAGACTCCCTGGTCTCTGTAACCAAAGGGACTGTCCACCTTGACCATGGCCAAGAGGCTGAGTATTGTCTCTGCTCTTTTCCCTGAAGTTAATCAGCCTCTAGTAGAGGAGAAGCAAGAGGTGGGCACTGAGCTGGACTGGCAGTGCCACTGTTCTAACAGGGGCCTGGGTGCAGGGACCTTGACTCTGGGCCTCTGAGTATAAAAGGCTCGACCAAGTGTGTATTGGCACATGTTTTCTATTGTAGGACATTAAATTGGAGCCTGGGGACACACAGCATTAAGAGGCATGTGTCCTCCCTCTACAGACCCTGCATGGCTTCCCAGATCCTATCGGTTCTGGCTTCTGGTCACCCAGGCCTGGCTAAGAATGCGTCCTGCCTTCAGCACCCTGGCAACCCTCGGCCCCCTGGTGCACTGCTTGCTCAGACCTGCCCGCTGAACCTTAAACCTGCCGGCCTGTACCTGTCATTTGCTAATACTGGCCCGCCCCTTTCCTGCCTGCCCCCAGCTCAGGTTCTTCCTGCTGCCTGTCAGTGGCCCCTGCAGGTGCTGGGAGCTGCTCCCAAGGACCAGCAGCACCTGGAAGATGCGCCCTGTGGCCGCCGGTGAGTGCTACCCTGGCTGTGCGTGGGTTGTGGGGGAAGGGGGGCAGGACAGGGGGCAGTCACCTGTTGCCCGCTTTGGATGTGCTGCACTGAGCCAGAAGGGAGGGGGCTGTTGCCAGCACCCTCTCCTGTTAAACCTGGGGTCTGGAATGAGGGTCTCAGTGCCCAAGGGGCTGAGGTTTCCAAGGGGCTCCTGCCAGCTCCCGTCACCCTGCTGGGGCTGGTGGGTGGGTGAGCACACACCCTCCCCAGGGCAGGCAGGCACACACTGTAGCTGCTGAGAGTGCAGTGCCTGTGGGGGGGGCTGGGGCACCCCACCTCAGGAAGGGCTGGCTCCCCACTGGTTGGGGAGCCCAGGTGGGCTCCTCTGGGCAGAGGCAGGAGCCACCTTTCAAGCTGAGCAGCTCAGGGACTTGTGAAAAGTGCAGGGCACCTGCAGGAGCCCTTTCCAGCAGGAGGGGGCTGAGGGCTGGAACGAGAAGTGAATGCCTGGCCCGGGCTGATTGGGGCAGCCCCCTGGCGTTTTGGTTTTTTAAATAAGGCTGTTTTTATTTTTCCCCTTTTCAAACTCTTGGCACTACAGAGATTTAGAAAAAGAGCCAGGAGGAAGGGCACCCACTGTCTCCAGCAGGCTCCGGGGTGCAGAGCAGAAGGGTCTCACAGCTGCGGCCCACAGGTCCCCTCCTGAGGCTCACCTGCCCTTCCAGTGGGTTTTGCTATTTTTCTCTCCCTACCAGAGGAGTCAGCCGATTCCTCAGAACGGGGCACAGCCCTGTGCAAACATGGCAGCTCAGAAGGGGAAGCTCTGAGCTTCCCTCTGGGGTCACCTCTCTGCCTCTGGCTCCGTCTCTGCGTGAGGGCCCTCCTTCCGGCAGCAGCGTCTGCAGCCCTCAGCAACGCCCACAACCCCAAATGCAGGAAAACCATACTTTAAGATTTTGCCTTCTTGTGGAAAGTTATGTTCTTTAAAAAAACTGTCTTTTCTGACTGCTGTGGATTGTGGGGTCAACGGTGGCAACCCATGTGTGCGTGTGCCTATACAAGGTCACACAGCAGGACGCTGCCTCCTGAGGCATGTGTCCTCCCTCTACAGACCCTGCCTCCTGAGCCTGGAGTGCACAGTCAAGGACGTTTGCATGACAAGATACCCCAGGTCCCACTGCTTAGTGTGCCGGGCAGTAAGTGATGTACCCATGCATCTGTGATGCCTCCCCTGGGTGCTGGCTGCACTGCAGCTGTTGGAAGAGCCTCTCACCGGCTCCTGTCATTCCAATGTCACTTTGCTGGTTATGTGTGGCACCGGCTGAGTGCCATCGGTGTGTTCTCTTGCCTTCCCCTTCTTTACCTTTCGCCCTCGTGACTCATTTGTGAGCTCTCTCTCAGGCTCCTGGCGTGTCTTCTGGGTGGCACATGTTTCTGGAACTCTGCCACAGGGCCCATGATGGCTGCACAGTCACGTGAGGAGAGGTGGGGTCCTGGTCACAGAGTCCAAGAGGGCTCCTGGACTTTGCGCTTCCTCCCCAGCTGCTGGAGCCCTTCCCACCAGGGCAGCACCTGGTCTGCAGAGTGGCCTCTCGGAGTCCCTGGCCTCCCACCTTCCCAGAGGCACCCTTCTGTGCTCAGTTTAGGTACTGACCTTCATCCTGACAGGCTGCCTCTGGTCCTTCCCGCTCTGCTGTCACCCATGGACTGACCTCCTGTCCAGTCCACAGAGAGGCTATGCCACAGCTTGCCTAACGCTGGGTTAATGGTAGGCCAGGGGCTGAACAGTGGCCTTCCCTGAGAGTCCTGTGCTAAAGCCCTAACCTCATAATGGGACTCTGTTATGGAGATAGGGCCTTACTGAGGTGATTAAGCTAAAATTAGGTCAGTAGGGTGGTCCCCAGTCCAGTATGATAAGCAGAGATCAGGCAGGACACATACTCACAGAAGGATGACCCTGTGAGAACAGGCGGAAGATGTCATCTGTGACCAACAAGAAACCTTAGGAGGAATAGTCTTGACACCTGACCTGGGACCTCTAGCCCTCAGAATCTTGAGAAAATTAATTTCTGCTGTGGAAGCACCCAGCCTGTGGCACTTCCTACAGCAGCCCTGGGAAATGCACCCACACTGCCTGGTCTCATCCGCCCCCTGATGGCTCCTTGGTCCTGCCCTCCACTGTGCCTTTGTGATAGAGCCAGTCTCAGCCCAGGGTGTGCCTACCTTCTGATGGTGGACAGTCCCAGAAGGTGCTATTTGGGTCTGCCCTCCCACCCTAGAGGCGGTCCTGGCTCAAGGTCTCACTTTCTCCCATCAGCTACATGTCACCACAGCACAATTCATACCTTCCTAGAAGTGCCAAAACCTGTCCCGGGAGGGCGCTGGCAGGCGGCCCCAGTCGTGGCGTAGGACTCTCACAGTTGGCTCTTCCTTCTATCACATCCACCTGTGTGTCCTTGTCAACTAGGACCGGATTACACCTCCCTTCCAGGCAGCTCTTTACGTCCTCCACAGGAGCAGGACACCGTCTTCTCCAAGCTATTAACAGCTCATGGTGCAGGAGCCTTGTGTGGGGTTGGGTCTAGAAGACCCTCTGAATGTTGTTTAGTGCCAATTTTCTTCTCAGCCACTTGGATAAAATCGGCCAGCTGTGGCCTAACTAAGTAAGGAGACAGGGAGCTATTGCTGTCTTTGGACCTGTCCTGCAGCTGTCCGTGCACATGATCCACCCAAAATCACTTTCAAGAACATCCTGCCATTCGGTCCTAACTTCCCAGGCACCACCAGGCTCAGCAACAGGCGGTGTGGAGGGCAGTGTCCTGCAGGCTGAGGGGTGAGGACTGCAGAGGTCTTGGGGACAGCAGCGTGCCCACAGCAGCTGGCCCTGGGGAGGTGCAAGGGAGGGCCTGCAAGCCCTCAGTCCTCATCTTGTTTTCTGTGGCTGCTTTATCTGCCTTTGAGATGTCCCTTAAGTCCTAGCAAAGACAGTGGCCATGCTAAGGCCTTTCCCAACAAAAGGCAGCCCTACACGTTGTTCTAATAGTCTTGGGACTATGTGTTTTGAAAATAGAAAAGTAATTGACATTGAAAGACACACTTGAGATAGCCTCTTCAACAAATGGTGCTGGGAAAACTGGAAATCCATACGCAGCAAAATGAAACTAAACCCCTACCTCTCACCATGCACAAAATTCAACTCAAAGTGCATCAAGAACCTGGGAATTAGACCAGAGACCCAACGCCTAATAGAAGAAAAAACAGGCCTAAATCTTCATCATGTCGGATTAGGACCTTACTTCCTTAACAAGACTCCTGTAGCACAAGAAGTTAAATCAAGAGTCAATAAGTGGGATGGATTCAAACTAAAAAGCTTTTTCTCAGCAAAAGAAACAATCAATGAAGTGAACAGAGAGCTGACATTCTGGGAACAAATCTTTGCTACACGCACATCTGATAGAGCACTAATCGCCAGGATATATAAAGAACTCAAAAAACTTAACACCAAAAAAACAAACAGCCCAATCAATAAATGGGCCAAGGAGCTGAACAGACACTTCATAGAAAAAGATAAACAATCGATCAACAGACATATGAAAAAACGTTCAACATCTCTAGCAATTAGAGAAATGCAAATCGAAACTAAAATTTCATCTCACGCCTGTCAGAATGGCAATTATCAAGAATACAAACAATAATAAGTGTTGGCGAGGTTGTGGGGGGAAAGGCACGCTCATACATTGCTGATGGAACTGCAAATTGGTACATTCAATCTGGAAAGCAGTGTGGAGATTCCTTAGAAAACTTGGAATGGAACCACCATTTGACCCAGCTATCCCACTCCTCGGTCTATACCCAAAAGGCTTAAAAGCAGCATACTACAGTGATGCAGCCACTTCAATGTTTACAGCAGCTCAATTCACAATAGCTAAACTGTGGAACCAACCTAGATGCCCTTTGATAGATGAATGGATAAAGAAACTGTGGTACATATACCCAGGGAATATTACTCAGCAATAAAAGAGAATAAAATTATGGCCTTTGCAGGTAAATGGATGGAATTGGAGAACATCATGCTAAGCAAAGTAAGCCAATCCCAAAAAACCAAATGCCGAATGTTCTCTCTGATAAGTGGATGCTGATCCGTAATGTAGGGGAGGACACAGGAAGAATGGAGGAACTTTGGTCACAGGGGTAGGAGGGGGGAGGGGGCATGGGGACAGGAAAGATAGTGGAATATGATGGACATCATAGCCCTAGCTGTATGTGTGACCGCATGCATGTTGTGATTCTACATCACATACAACCAGAAAAATGAAAAGTTGTGCTCCATCTCTGTATAATGAATCAAAATGCACTCTGCTATCATACATACCTAAGTAGAATAAATAAATAAATAAAATTATTTTAAAACAGTTTAAAAGGAAAATAAAGACATACTTGAAAGAACAAAGCAAATCCCCAGGTGACCCGGAAGCGTCAGCTCCGTCAAGGCTCCCCGGGAGCTTGGACTTCTGCCATGGGGAGCTTGCAGGATGAATGGGAGTCTGTGAGCGCTAAGGGAGGGGCTGGGCCACAGCCGGACCTGGAGAGTGCAACCTGGGCTAGCCATAGCGTTTCAGCAGCGTTTCCGCTCCCATGGGGACAAGGTGGGGCAGGAAGAGAGCCACAGGCTGAAGTGCTGGAGGCTCAACATGGAACCTCAGCTTCCAGGGCTGCATGCTCGCAGAGGAGGGCTGAGCTCACATGCTGGCCCAGCCACAGTGAGGAGGGTCCGCTTGAGGCTCCGGGTGGGGAGAAGAAACTCCTGCTGGTCTGGGGACCAGCGCACCCCTGGCTGACCAGCTGGGAGCTGGGGCTCCCGGGCTCCTCGTCCTGTCGTTCCCTCCCGTCTCCCTGCTCCCTTTTCCTTCCCCAGCCTTCCTCCCCTTGCCGTTCTGGAGGCTGCCTGCCTCCCCTTGCCGTTCTGGAGGCTGCCTGGGCTGCTCTGGCTCTGCACTTAGGCAGGGGCACGGCCTTTTCCTAGGGGTGCAGAGCTGCCGCCTCTGCTCTTGCAGCAGGGAGAGGGAGCCCGGAGTCCCCAGCAAAGGTGTTTCCAGGGACTTACATCATGGAGAACCCTGGGTGTCCCTGACAATAGGACGCACGTGGGGACTTTTTCCAGCGTCATGGGTCAGCTGTCAGTCAACAGCTGCCTGTGCCCTGAGTGCCAAGCAGTTCTCAGCGCGGAGATGTGGCCGTGATCAACCCGCCCTTGAAGACTTCTGTCAGGTTGCAGAGCAGACTCAGGCCTGACTGTCTCACAGAGGGAGCATGGGACCGACCGGGTCTGCGCTGGTTGTGCTGGTCCCCAGATGCTCAACAATCTGTTGGTCACAGCAGCTGCGCAGCAAACTGCCCCAGCAACACCCCGTTCTTGCCTGCTCTCTGCTGTCAAAGCCGAGGAGTCCTCACCTGCCCACCGCCTCCCACTCTGAGCACCACCTCCCCACAAGTCCCCGCTAGAGCAGGCCTGCTGACAGGGCGCTTCCGGTCGTGGAGGGTGGGGAGAAAGTCTGTGGAGGCCAGAGAGGGCCCCTCACCTGCGCCCACCCGTGTGCAGAGCGCTCACCTGTCCCTGCTTTGTCTCCAGGTGTTTTCAAGGCTGCCTTCCTCATCCTCGCCTCCATGTGCGCCTGGTATTCCGGGTACCTGCTGGCAGAGCTCATCCCAGACACACAGCTGTCCAGTGCTTCCTATAACATCCGCAGGCTTGGTGAGAGGCCTGTCCTCAAAGGTGAGTACCTGAGCCCAGCTCTAAGTGGAGCAGGGGAGGGAGCGCTCTGGGGATGGCCACTCCAGCAGCCCCCACGCCATGTGGAGGCAGGTGCCACTGCTCATGAGCACAGGAGACATGGCTGGCCCCAGCTGCTTAGCCATGACCCCACACTCACAGCCTGACCTTGAATTACCGTCTTTAGGTCCCAGATCTCGGGCTTCCTCCCAGGTGAAACATAGGAGGGGCCCAGGTCCTAAACTCCAGAATCATTTTAGGTTTTCTAAAGGGCTGAACTTCTCAAATGCCATCTTATCAAGTCCCAACTTGGGAGCAGAAGCCAGTATGTCAATGGAGAGGAAAGAAATGCGGGGTGCCAAGAGGACATTCTCTATCAGTAGACAGAACGGCCTGTCCACCAGCAGCCTGGGACAGGCACAGCTCTGCACGCCAGTCACTTATGTGATTCAGCCCCATGGCTTGGGCTTTTCCAGGGCTTGCCGCACCCTAGGCACAGCTCAGGGCCAAGAAGTGATGTCAATAAAGCAAGAGACTGAGCCATGTCCACTTCTGAGGACAGAGTCACAGGTTGGGGTTAAAGCATGGTGTCCTAGTCGATTCCAGCTGCTGTGAGAGAATACCACAGACTCCGTGGCTTATAACCCACAGAAATGTCTGTGTTACACTTCTGGAGGCTAGAGATGGGGGCGTTAAGGAGCCTGCAGATGTGGTCAGTCAGCCAGTTTCCTGTTCACAGATGGCTGCTTCTCCCTGCGGTACTGGGCTCCTTATTTTCTGGTATCAGTTTTCTTTGACAATGTCCATTCCAGGAAAGACTATTAACTCCAAGGAAATGCCTGCCCTTAAAGTCCACGTGTTAATGCAGCAGGTCTTTATCGACATCCTCCTACTCTGTGCTGCAGTCTGAGTACATGTGTGTTCAAGCTCCACCCATTAGCTCCAAGGCTCCCAGAGTCAGCCAGGGGAGAACCCAAAGCTGAGTCACGATGCTCAGGTAGGAACCTAACAACGGAGCTATGTGCAGTGCAAGATGGTTGAATAAGAATGTGCATCTGGAATACAACTAGAATAGAGGAGCAAAGTGAGATCATAAAAGACGCTCTCAAAATTGCATCAGAGGCCTGTGGAACAAACATTAGAGTAGTAAATGGTACCCTTTTCAAAATTTCTGCTGGAAGTAGATGCCCGTATATTTATAATTTTTGTTTTGTTTGTTTTCCAACAGCTTTATTAAAAACATTTTAATTTTTATTTGTTCTTTTTAGTTACACATGATAGAAGGATGTGTTTTGACATATCGTACACACATGGAGTATAACTTCCCATTCTGTGGAGTTTCGCTGGTCGTGTATTCATATATGAGCATAGGAAAGTTAAGTCCTATTCATTCTACCGGTTTTCTTATTCCAGTCCCCCCTCCCTTCCCTTTATGCCCCTTTATCTGATCCCTACCCCCCACCTTATTGTGTGTTAGCATCTGCATATCAGAGAGAATATTTGGCCTTTGGTTTTCTGGGATTGGCTTATTTCACTTAGCATGATAGTCTCTAGGTCCATCACTTACCAGCAAATGCCATGATTTTATTCTTGATGGCTGAGTAGTATTCCATTGTTTATATATACCACATTTTTTGCGGGGGTTACCAGGGATTGAACTCAGAGGTACTCAACCACTGAGCCACATCCCCAGCCCTATTTTGTGGTGTTTTTTTTTTTTAAATGTAGAGATAGGGTCTCACTGAGATGCTTAGCACCTCACTGTTGCTGAGGCTGGCTTTGAACTCACGATTCTCCTGTCTCAGCCTCCCTAAGTGCTGGGATTACAGGAATATACGACATTTTTGTTATCCATTAGATGTTTGTGTGAGTGTGTGTGTGTGTGTGTGTGTGTGTGTGTGTATTTGTGCTGGGGATTGAACCCAGGACCTTGTGTATGCAAGGCAAGCACTCTACCAACTCAGATGTCAGGATATTTTGAAGACAGACATAAAGTATAACAAATTAACTTGCACAGATACGAAAAATTAGGTACTGATTTTTAAAAAAACTTTTATAGAAGTGACTTCTTCTCATATTAATTATCTTTTATGGCCAAAGAAAGAAGGAACTGCAGGACTTGACTGTGAGGGGTATTGTTCCTTAAAAAGGTTTGTGCATTGGCTCGGCCGGTCCCCTGGCCAGCCCCCTCCCTGCCTACTGCAGATGACCCAGTACTGCTGCACAAGGACCTGGAAGGCACCTCCAGGGCTCAGTCCCTTGCATCTCATCCCCGTTTGCACACAGTGTGCAGTCTGTCTTGGAGACAGGACCTCCGAAGACCGGCCTGCTAGAAGGTCATTACCAGGTGGCTTTAGCTCCCCGCTAGGGCAGCCTTAGGACACCTCATCCCAAGCACCTCCCAGACACAGGAACCCAAGGGCGAGGGGAAAGTGGTGGCCGGTGTTGGCTACAGCCATGATGGCCATGTCTTGGCTCCTTCTGGTCTGAGATCTCCACTCGGAGGGACGCTTGCCTGTGGAGTGTCTGCTAGGCACAGTTTGGGGTGGGCCTCCTGAGCGGCGTTCGTGCTGGAGCAGAGAAGATGGGCGCAGGGAATGTGCGGTTCACAGGACTACGCTGGTTTTGCAGGGGAGCATTTAGTCCTGGCATCCCTGATGTGATTGGCGGGGCAGCTTTCAGGGAATGGCCTTGTCCAGCATGCTCCTGTCCAGGTGCTGTGGCCACAGCCACTCAGGGGCTGTTGCTGCTTGGAATTTGGTCTCTTGCTAGGACCCCCGCATCTTCCTCCTAAGTAGGCAGGATGAGGCCCCGGATCAGCACCAGCTCTGGAAACTCTCCTTACGCTTCGCCCAGGCAGGGCGGCTCTAAGGCCATCCTGGTCAATGTGTGTTTTCAACATCCACAAGTCCCCTGTCCGCTCACGGCGTGGCCAGCACCTTGGATCAAAATGTGAGGCACAGTGGGGTGTGAGGTGCTTTGGGTGCTCCCAAAATGAGCTGCTGGGGGAGAGGACCAGAACACGGAGGGTGGCACCCTGCTGGAAAGACCCTAGGAGCCCAGCAGCCCACTTGTGCTTCCCGTCCCTGGGAGGACCTGCAGAACCCCTCCTTCACCAATGAGGGCCCCGCGTTCCTGGCTGGAGATGACCTCGGTGTTCATTTACAAGAACAGGACCAGGTGACCCTGTGCTGGGCCAGTTGCGAGGGCCAAGAGGTGGTAGGCCCTGCAAGATGGAGCTGAGGGTGGACACACGAGTCAAGAGCAGCAGGAGGACACAGCCCTTGCAGGAGGCCCAGCTTCCTCCAAGGATGCTCCTGTGCAGCCCTCGCCAGCCTGAGGACTTTCTCAGAGAACGCTAGTGGGCAACAAGGGGTGGCCCGCTGAGCTCTTTGCCTTCAGAAGTAGGCTGTTGGTGCTTATTCAAGTGTTTGACTAGACTGGGATAGGCTCAGTCTCCAGACTGCAGCAGAGCCAAGGGCCTGCCTCTCCTGGATCTCTGCAGAACCCAGGATGGGCCTGTTTTTCACACCAGGAGCTCTCTCCAGCCCCACTGGGACTGGACGAGGCAGCAAGCATTCCCAGGGTCCTACCTGTCTTTGTTCACATTTATTTAATCCTGCCTTTCTTTAAAACGTTTATATTTGTTCATCCTGGATTGTTTTACATTCCTTTTAATCTCTAAACATATTGCATTAAGCTGCATCTGTTGGCACACGTCTGTACTCCCAGCAGCTTGGGAAGCTGAGGCAGGAGGATCACAAGTTCAAGGCCAGCCTCAGCAATTTAGTGAGACCTTAAGTAACTTAGTGAGTCTCTGTCTCATAATTTAAAAAATAAATAAATAAAAGGGTTGGGAATGTACACCTGGGTTCAATCCCCAATACAAAAAAAAATATATATATATATATCGCATTGAACAGTTATTTACTTTGATTCCTGAGCTTTTGGTCACCCCCTGAATCTTTCACCTGAGACCTTACTCTGGCCCTGACCCTGCACCAGCCCTCTGTCAGACACATGGTAACTGCATACACACGCAGAAGGGCTGGTAGCATCTCCAAGCAAACACTACCTTTCAAAGAAGGCCGTTGGCTGACCACAGGAGCAAGGTGCATGTGGATGGTGACTTTATCCTGGGAGAATGGAGCATGCCGTTGCTGGAGCCCACACCACGGAGCCCAGGCCTAAATATAACGGCCACCCACCTAGGTGAAGCTTGGCCAAGCAAAGGGACAGAGGAGGCCCCAGGACCGCTGTGGCCACAGGGAAGGACAGGCAGAGAGGTAGGCAGACGTACCTCAGACTGATGGAGAGGTACTGCTGCCAACCTGTGACATCCTCAAAACTGTCTTGAGTGAGAATCGTACATGAGATCCTTTCTGACACCAGAACCCACTCTTTTTTCTCAAGTTAGTTCTTTAATTATGTCTAGTGCTACGTGGTAGTCACAGCGCATCCATTTCTGAGTCCCTAAACATAGACAATCTGAAGCATGTCATAAAAATTTATAGGCAAATCAAAGCTTTTAAATTTGAGTGCTATCAGAAAATAACCAACTAAGTTTTCTAAGTTAAAAAATTTTAATCCAGGAGTGGTAGCACACACCAATAATCCCAGCAACTGGGGAGGCTGAGGCAGAAGGCTCACAAGTTCAAGGACAGCCTCTGCAACTTAGTGAGACCCTGTCTCAGAATAATTAAAAGAGCTGGACATGTAACACTGGTGCTCAGTGTTAGAGCACCCCTGAGTTCAATCCTCAGGACCAAAAAGAGGAAGGAGAAGAAGAAATAGAAATCATCAGCTCTAACATTTTTATCTTTTATAGAAATACATGTTGTGCTCTATGAATCTAAAAATGTTAAAAGTAAGGATGGATTCATGCCAACTTAGCATTTTAAAATCTCCAGTTTGTGTTGTGGGCATACACAGAGTCTTGGCAGAAACTGCAGACTCCGAGCCCTGCAGGAACAGCAGTTGAGCGCTGGCCGCAGTGAAGCTGCTCCAGGGCCTTAATTCACAGGAGAGTTTACCTGCCAACCACTTCCATCCTCCGCCTCTTCTCACCGACCTCCGCTGGTGTTGCTGGGCACTGCTTTCTTGGCTTATGCTACCAGTCGCGGAGCTGCTGGCCCTAGGGGCCCTTGCTGGCCGTCACTGCCTCCTGTGATATCCTGAGGCTGGGTGTGTGTGTCCAGCCTGTCTGTGGCTGCTTTTCCCTCCCCTTCTCCCTCCTGGTGTCCCCTGTTTACACAAAGGCTTGTAAAGGTAACATTGCCCTCTGGGCAGAACACCCTGGACCTGGTCTCCCATAGCTGTGTGCACCAGAGTTCAATCCACGCAGACCAGAGAGGGGATCTGAAGTGGTGGAAGCAAACCAGCAGCAGTCTTCTTATGTGCCTCGGATATGCCAGCAAGGTCCGGGGTCATCCCTCAGTGCTCTAGTGACTCTCACCACATCCCTAAACCTCTGAAGTCACCGTCCTCACTCAAAGGGACGAATAAGACCAGCATTCCTCAGCTAGGAAATGTTTTTTAAAGAACAGTTTCCTGAACCCCTCTCCAGAAAGTAAAAACCCCTGTAAGTCCAGGGTGGAGTCCGAGAACTTCTATTGTTTTGTTTTAAACTTCACTTTATCCAGAGCCTGTGGCATGAGATGCAGTGTCTTGGGAAGGAGTTTCAGGAAAAGCGCTGAGGGCCTAGATGAGGTCCTGGAGACGCCCAGGATGCTGGCCCAGGGGGACAGGGTGGAGCCCTTGCTCAGAGGGGCCTCCACCCTCCGAGCAACACCTGTGGCTCATAAAGACTGTGTGCAGTGCACGGGTTCCCACCCATCCCCAGCCCCTGAGAGAAACGCAGACACCCGCCTGCACCCTAGTCTCCAGAGCCACGTGTTCCTGGGGAGTCAGGAAAAGCAAAGGTCTGCCTTCTAGAAAATGCACCCATACTGTCCACTCAAAGTGGCCGCCGCACGTCAAAGCACACTGGGCTAAGGGCCACAGGTCACAGGAGGCCCAGCCAAGGGCCGGGCCTGGGGTCCTGCGCCTCACCCCCGTCCCTGGGGCCGTACCATGTGGACCTCCAGGCCCTCGTGTGGTGACCCCCTGGGAGGAGGCTGTGGGGACCCAGCAGACCTCAGTACCAGGCCTTGGGAGTCCTGGGCAGGCAGGATCTTGTCCAGGACTGCACTGTTCAGCTGGAGCGATCACCCCGCCTGGTCCCTGAGCACTAGCCCCTGGGACATTGCCTCCCACAGGCAGGGGGAGGAGCAAGGAACAGCGCAGGTCAGGGCCCTGGATGGCCTAGCTGCCCTGGGTGAGTGGTGAGCACCCCGTGCTTCCTTCCCTCAGCAGGGAGGGCCCAGCCTGTCCACCTGAACTTGCTGCCCCTGTGGGGATGCTGCCACAGGGTCAAGGTGGGGCCTGGGTACTCCTTGAGACCACCACTGGGGCTCAGTTCTGCTGGTGCAGAGCAAGGAGGGACCCGGCTGGGCTTTCCGCCTCTCAGAGCCCTTACCTAAAGCTTGAATAAATCTGAAGTAGACGTCACTTGGAATCATTCTCTGCTATTTTTAGAAAGGAAAATATGTCTTAAAGTTAAATCTGTGCTTTGATATATTTGTAGGCACAGCCCTAAGGTACGTTGTGAAATGTGATTACTTTACCAGCCTTTCTGGCACTTTTGGAAAGAAACGCCCTGATCTTATGGCCTTCTCTTGCCCATTGCTGGGGTGACTCCTCCCCCTCCCCTCCTGACCTCCCCTTCCTTCTCCTTCCCAGCCTTTATTTTGGTACTGGGGATTGAACCCAGGGGTGCTTTACCACTGAGCTACATCCCCAGCCCTTTTTAGTTTTATTTTAAGACAGGGTCTTAAGGCTGGCCTTAAACTTGCAATCCTCCTACCTTGGCCTCCCAAGTTAATGGGACTACGGGTGTGCCCCACTGTGCCTGGCTTAGAGGTTTGACTTCCAATTTAAGTTTAGCTTCTCTGCTTTCTGCATTGCTTTTGGTACCTACCAATCTGGTCCCCTGATGCTCAGGAGGCAAGCTCACCGCGAGGCAGGCTGGGAAAAGTCAGGACGTGGTAGTTACAGCAGTAACGTCACAGGATACGAGGATACTCACCTCGTGAGGACCGTCCTCTTGAGCACCTGGTGTCTTCAGGACTTACCTCTTAAGGACTGCCAGGCAGGGGTGCATGGGTTGCACCCCTCAGTAAGCACAGCGTGCCTGTTGCGTGCACGGCTGTTCTGCATGGGCTCGGTCCCGGCCTCCAGCTGAGCGGACTCGGGGTCCAGCACACTGGCTGCAGCCCTGTGAGGATGGCCAGAGACCTGGAGACAGTTGGTCTTCTCTGCTTAAGGAAACTGTTGACCCGTCATGCCCAGGACAGCACTGCCCAAGGCAAGCAGTCAGGTCTGTACCTGCCAAGGGACGGTCAGTATGTTAAGGGGACATTCAGGCTCTGGGGAGGATGCACGTGTTCTGTTCTGGAGAGCATTCTCTCCAAACAGTGTCTGTGTACACAGCATGCCTGCAGAGGTGGAAACCGGGATGCACCCACTTTTAAGCAATAAGTCAGTTGCATTTTCAAATACTATGTTCAGTGCTTTTTAGGTGAACACCTAAGTAAGCATCATTATTCAAACTAAAAACTAACAACAACAAAAACCCTATAGTAATGTCAATAGTAATAGTTGGATACTTCAAGTATCTGCAAGTAAAACCATATTAACTATGTTATTTGAAAATTTAAGTAGCATAACATACTCTTTAAGTATGCTCAACCTGTTTTTTCTAACTTTGTAGATGCCTATTGCATGCATTAAAAAGTCCAGCAGAAAATGTACAAAAGGGTGAAAATGAAATATAAGATGTTTTGTTCCCTTTTTTTTCTCCATTATTACTTTCAATGTTTTTCTGTAGAATAAGAAAGTCCCATAGTTTTTCCTTATTCAAAAAGCAGAATCCATAGGAAGACAAGTTGGTAGAAGTCAACCCCGGCTTCGGCAGAACGTGTTCAGAACGCCACAAAGCGGGGTCCCTGGGCCTGTTGGCTGCTTGGCTTGCTTTCCTTCCGGAGCTGGCACTGGAACCCAGGGCCTCACACACACTACCTACATGCTGTGCCGCTGAGCCACCCCCCAGCCCCAGCCTTCTGCTTTTGCAGGGGCAGGTTCTGTTTCTGTGGTCCCGCATGCCGACCTTCGGTGGATTTCTGCAACGCTGAGGGCTTGATGCTTGCTCATTCATTCAACAAACATTGCAGAGAGTGCCAGCTAGGGGCTGGGTGCAGTGAATACTAGACAGACAAATCCCTGCCCTCACGGGAACTTTTAGGAAGGAAAGGAACTGGGGGCTGGTGCAGAGGGAGAAGCATTCATAAAATACAACAAAGTGACACAGCATGGGGCCAGAGATGAGCCGGAGGGGCAGGTGAAGAGGAGCTAGACCTGAGAAGGGGAGGGACCCCACAGGGGCAGCATGAGCACCCAACAAGACCACCTCCTCCTGGGACAGAGGACGTGGCCACCAAGAAGCTCAAGCCACTTGCACTGTGGTATGGTGGCACTCTCAGATGTCACCACTCCGAACTCCTCCAGCTAGTTTTCCAGCACCATGGCTATTTGGTCCCATTGTGGTATCTCTTCAATCAATAAATAAAGTGACTTGTTCTAGATCCGAAAATAAGAGAGACACGTAGTATTACTATACACATTTACAGTGTACAGTGTGGCGTTCTGATCTGCGTAGACGCTGGAATGGTAGATCAGGCCCGTGAGCACAGGCAGGAATTTACATCCTTCTTTTCATGTGCTGTGAACTCTTAAAATCTGCTCTTCTGGGCTGGGGATGTAGCTCAGCTGGTAGAGCGCTTGCCTCGCATGCACGAAGCCCTGGGTTCAATCCCCAGCACCACACCAAAAAAAAAATCTACTCTTACAGCAATTTTCAGGTGCACGATAGACTGATGTCCAATGGATGCAGCCTCCTTACTTGTTATGGGCCTGTTTAGATTTTCTGTGTCTTCATTTCCTGTTTCATTCTTGGTGGCTTGTACACTCTGGGAATTCCTCAAGTTCTAGATCATCCAGTTTGTTGGTGTATAATTGTTTGTAATACTCTCTCCTGATCTTTTTTATTTCTGTGATACCAGTTGTAATGTCTCCTCTTTCAATTCCAGGTTTAGTTGAGTCTTCTCTTCTTAATCTAGCCAAGCGTTTGTCAAGTTTCTCTCCCTTTAAAAAAAACAAAACTGTTTCATTGACCTTTTCTGTTATTTTTCTAGTCTCTCTTTCATTATTTCTCTTCTCATCTTTGGTATTTGCTCCCTTCTTTTAACTTAGGGTTAGTTTGCTCTCCTTTTTCTAGCTCCTCATGGCAGAAGATCGGGTTGTGTATTTGAGATCTTTCTGCTTTTTTTGACGTAGGCATTTATTTCTATCAACTTCTCTCTTAGAACTGCTTTTGCAGCTGGCCATGGTGGTACACACCTGTCATCCAGCAATGTGGGAGGCTGAGACAGGAGGATCGCGAGTTCAAAGCCAGCCTCGGCAAGGGAGAGGTGCTAAGCAACTCAGTGAGACCCTGTCTCTACATAAAACACGAAACAGGGCTGGGGATGTGGCTCAGGGGTCGAGCGCCCCTGAGTTCAATTCCTGGTACCAAAAATTAAAAAAAAGAACTGCTTTTGCTCCATGTATGTTATGATCCCCTTTCTTTTATCACAAGATATGTTGAGTTTCTCTTTTAATCACTTCTTCGACCTGTTTGTTGTTTGGGAGCATGTTGTTTAGTTTGGACATGCTTGTGGATTTTCTGGTATTGTACTTATTGCTCATTTATCATTTCACGCCATCGTGGTCAGGAAGCACACTCGATGTGAATTTGATCTCCTTGAACTTATTAATTCTTGTCTCATGCTTAGCAGCACTCTTTGTTGGAGAATGTTCCGGTGTGTTGGAGAAGAGTGTGAGCTCTGCTGCTCTTGGAGGGAGTCTTCCGTCTGTCTGTTAGGTCCATTTGGCCTAAGGTATAGCTCGAGTCTGTAATGGTCCGTGGGTGTGTGTTCACCAGAATCCATCGCTGAGGCTGAGTTGCTGGGGTGGTGGTATTAAGGGGTGAGAGATCCATCCGGGAGTCTCCTCCCTCATGAATGGGCCAGTGCTCTTAGAAACAGAGCTGAAAGGAGTGTGTTTGGCCCTCTGCACCAGGTGAGCCCCGCCAGACCCCAAATATGCTGGCGCCTTGGCCTCGATCTACCCAGAGTTCAGAGTTATGAGAAATACATGTATGTTGTTTATAAATATCCCATTTAAGCACTTTTTATAGCAGCCTTAAGAGAGTAGGACAGTGTCCAGTGTTTCCTTGTCAGTTTTCTGTCTGGGTGACCTGCCAGTGTTGAAAGTGGAGTCCTGAAGTCCCTGTCACTATTTACTCGCAGCCCTTCTCTCCCTGAGGTACCTGCTTTCTCCATTCGGGTGCTGCAGGGTTGGGTGAGGATATATTTATAATCATCACATCTTCTCGGTGAATTGGCTTCTACATCGTTGTCTGGTGACCTCTCTCCGCTTTTGTAGTGCTGGGGATGGCACCCAGGGCCTGGGCACAGTGGTTGAGTGCTGTCCCCGAGCCACGGTCCATGCCAACGCCAGGCCTTTCTGCAGTTGGGCTCCAGGCCTACTTCACCTAGGGCAGCTACCCCTGCTCTCTCCGGCATCCCTCAGCATGGAGTACCTCTCTCCTGCTCACTTCCAGTCTGTGTGCCCCTAAGGGTGAAGCAGGTCTCTCGTCAGCAGCACATAGTTGGGTCCTTTTAAAAGATACATTCAGCGTGTCTTTTAATGGGAAAATTTAACCCGTTTGCGTTGAAGATGATTCTGGTAGGTGAGGACTCCAGTGTGCTGTTCCCATGTTGCTTGCCGTTTTCTTGTGGGTCTTCTCCTCCCTCCTTCCTGAGCTGCTGTCTTCTGTGTGGCTTGGTGGTTTTCTGTGAGGTGCCCTTGGAGTCCTTACTCATGCCATCTGTGTGTACCTCGTCACCTGTTGACTGTACCTCTTGGTTCCTCTGGAATGAGTCAGGAAAGCCCAGGGCTCCACAGCTGAGAGGCTAAGTCCGGGTCAACCTGAAGGGTGAGAGGCTCCTTCCTGAACTCTCCTCTGGGATCCTTGGATTTAAGCCCTGTGGGTGCTACTCTGTGACCTGAGCAGGAGGTCAGTGCAGTGGCCATGCATGGAGGATGCCCAGGTGAGCTGGAGGGCTGTGGCTCTAGGGGGCTGCCAGGCCTCCACCTCCTCCTATCCCAGCCTCAGGCTGGCCTCTGAGCCCTCCTGAATTGCTGACCCCTGTGACATGAGGGAGTTGGAGTGGGCATCTTCAGGGCCTGGCCACTCTGCCATCATAGCATCCTGGGCAGAAAAGCTCAATTCCTCATGCTCCAGTAAAGGACATGGGCCATTTGTGCTCAGTGTGGTGGTCAGGTGTGTGTGTGTGGCTTTTTTTTTTTAGTACCGAGGATTGAACTCAGGGGCACTCGACCACTGAGCCACATCCCCAGCCCTATTTTGTGTTTTATGTAGAGACAGGGTCTCACTGAGTTGCTTAGCGCCTCGCCCTTGCTGAGGCTGGCTTTGAACTCGCGATCCTCCTGTCTCAGCCTCCCTAAGTGCTGGGATTACAGGCTTGCACCACCGCGCTTGGCTTGTGTGTGTGTGTGTGGTGTACATGTGTATAATGGTATGTTTTGTGATGTTTGTGTGGTATGTGTTTGCATATATGTTTGTGTATGTACAGTGCATGTGTGTGTGGTATGGGGGCGTGTGTGGTCTGTTGTGTGGTATTTGTGGCGTAGTTCTGTTTGGTGTGTTGTGTGGTTGTGTGGTATGTTGTATGCTGTTTATGGGGTATGTGGTGTGTGTACAGAGTGTGCTGTGATGTGCATATGTGTTGTATGTGGTATGTTGTGTGGCATGTGTGTGGTAGGTGTGTGAGTGGTGCGTGTGTGTATTGATGGCTGTGTAAAGGCAGACACTGCGGATCTCCATGGATGCCGATCTTTGTTCACCAGCACTCTTAGACTCCTGTGTATCAGTCAGCTTTTGCAACCAAAATACCTGTCAAGAACCACTTAGAGTAGAAAAAGTTTATTTTGGCTCCCAGTTTCAGGGGTTCCAGTCCATAGGTGGCTGAATTCATTGCTCTGGGCCAAAGGTACAGCAGTACATCATAGGGGAAGAGCCCAGTGGAGGAAAGCTGCCCTCTTGTGGCTGCCAGGAAGCAGAGAAGGAGTAAGGACTGCAGAAAGAGCAGCCCTCCCAGGGCAGCCCCCAGTGACCCCCTCCTCCAGCCACACCCCACCTGCCTACCTAGGTCACCTAGGTCACAGCTCTCACAGTCCAGCCGTTTCACCTCTGAACTTTCCTGCATTAACAGGAGCTTCTGGGAGACACCTTACATCCAAACCACAGCACCTGAGGTCTTTTTCTTACTGTGAGGCAATCACGCAGCCCACAGCAGGCCCATTGTGGTGAGCAGCGGTGGGCGCTGGTTCTAGCACTACCTGCTCAAAATCTATCCATATGAAATGTTCCTTAAGACAAAAAGCAGGTTGTGTTAACTGTGCATCTTTAGGGGGATGGCAGTGATCCCAACGAAGCTGGAAACCTTCCCCTCAGGATCTCCCCTCCCCTGAGATTGCTGATCAGTACTGGGACAGAGCTGCTGGCATTCATGGTCACGTAGCAGGTCCATCTGTTCAGTAACAGTGATGCCGTGATGTTCTTGTTTATTGCAGCCCCTTCCCCCAGAAGGCAAAAATGTGATCACTGGACCGCATGCCCCCCCAACAGCTATGCCTACCGGTTGCTCAGCGGTGGGGGTCGGGACAAGTACGCCAAGATCTGCTTTGATGATAAACTGTAAGTAGTGGTGTTCAGGAAGAAAGCACAGTGTCTGTCAACCGAGTCCATTCTGAGGCTGGCCAAGCAACAGGGCTGCCAGAGAGGACAATCTCATGCCGCTGACCTCAGCCTAAGGCCCAGTGCACATAGGTGGAGAGGATCAGGCCTTGCTGGCTGCATTTGCTAGGGAAGGACGCTGATTATCACTAAGGGTGTGTGTCCAACACTGAACTGCTTCAGTTTTGTTTGAGAGCAATTGGAACAAACTATAGTTTATATTTCCTACTTTACTTTGAGCATGTGGCAAAGTCCAAAGTCATGGGAATGTGCAATTCGGCTGACAGAGCTTGTGGGTTGTGTTTTTTGGTCCCCACCCTTATGGGTTAAAGCGGGTGCACTTCTCTGTTGTCTGCACCTTCCAGAGGACAAGCTGGTGAATACTCCCTCCTCTTGCATGCTGGGAGAATATGTGCAATTGGTACTTCTCTAGACATTCAATGTACTGCCCCAGTGAAGCCATCCTGACCTGTACTTTTCTTGGTGGGATTTTTAACTACAAATCCAGTTTGTTTAGTAAATAGGGCTACTCTGCTTACCTGTTCTTTATTTTTGAGGGCTTCCTTGCATTGACACACAGCCTGCTCTTCTCAAGTCTTTCTTGGTTCAGATCTGAAACCAGCCATTTCTCAAAAGACACAGTTCCTTTAATGGCAGTGGGATTTAGAAGCCAAGATGTGCACTGTGGTGTGCTCAGAGTCATTGGGATAGAACCACTTCTCAGCACTTTAGTGGACAGAGACAAGAAATGCATTTTTTTGCAAAGGAGAATTTGCACTGGTATTTCCTGCAATTTAACATTACAGGATTTTTCCTCCATTAGGAATTTTGATTTTACATTTTAACTCTTTCCTTTTCACTGAGAACCTTCATTCCTAGTGCTGTTTAACACATGCTTTCAAAATGTGGTGTCAGTAGAACTAACCATGCAACTACTGAGTGAAGTGTAATTTTTTGTCAGTTCTTTTTTTCTTTAAAAATATTACGTTACAGTGTACACGGGCTGGGGATATTGCTCAGTTGGTAGAGTGCTTGCCTTGTATGCAAAAGGCCCTGGGTTCAATCTCTGACATCCCAAAATAAAGAATACTCACAGTGTACAGTATTATGATTAAAGTCATATGGAAGAGTTATTTTTCCCATAGTTGTGTTACATACTTGATATATGGTTAGGTTCACTTCAATTCATTTTAGTTCTAAGATTTTTTTCTATTTTTCTTTGAATTTAATTTTTGAATGTGTAATATATTTACATGGTTCAGAAATTAACATTATGGGTCAAAAAACATTCAGAAAAATCTTCCGTATACCTTCCAATTTTTCTCCTGTTCTCATCTCCTTTTTTAAAATAAATTTCTGATTTATCCCTCCAGTGTTTGCTTTTATGGCAAAGAAAGCTCTCTCTACCTATATTAATATGTACTAATATGTGAATTTTATAAGCTTATATATGCATGTCTATGTGAGTACACATGTGTATGCATATATGACTATGTGTGTATATGTGTGTACTTGCATACATATGCACATATACACACAGACATATTCTTTCTTACATAAAAGGTAGCAAACTCCACACACAGTTTTGTACTTTGCTTTCCTTACTTAAGAGTATAGTAGAGATTACTCCTTATCAGTACAAAGAGATTTTCCTCATTTATTTTATTGGCACGTAGTATTCCATGGGGATGTATCATAGTTTTCTCAACTAGTTTTACACTGAAGGGCAGTTCTAATGTGTCAGATCTTTTGGTATTACTAATAACGCTGCCATGAATAACCTGGATGTGTGGTTTTGTAATTGATCGTTATAAAGTGGACACTTGTGTAACCACCATCCAGATTAAGCAATAGGCTACCACTAGCACTCTATAGGCTCTCGGTGTACCCCTTCCCGAGTGAAGCCCCCCTTTCCTTACCACCCAGTGTTAAGGCACTCTATTCTCTTCTATGGTGATCATGTCCTTGCTTTTCTTGATGGTTTTACTGCCTAAGCATACATTGCAAAACACTGTTGTTTAATGTTTGTATTTGAATTTTATATGAATGGAATCATAAGTTATGTGGGTTTTTTTTTTTTTTTTGTACCAGGGACTGAACTCAGGGGCACTCGACCACTGAGCCACATCCCCAGCCCTATTTTGTGTTTTATGTAGAGACAGGGTCTCACTGAGTTGCTGAGCACCTCACTTTTGCCGAGGCTGGCTTTGAACTCGTGATTCTCCTGTCTTAGCCTCCCAAAGTGCTGGGATTATAGGCATGTGCCACCGCGCCCAGCTTATTATGTGCTCTTTTGTGTCTAGTCTTTTTAACTCAAAGTGATATTTGTGAGATTTGCCCTTGATGTTGGGCATAGCTATTTTTTGTGGATTTTCATTGCTCTGTAATATTGCATTGTTATTTTCCATTCTGCTGTTGAATGACATTTGGGTCATTCCCAATTATTTTTGACTAGTGCTATGTATGTCTTTTGGTGCCCACATGTATACATTTCTACTGAGTATTAATTTGGGGGTTCAGGGTGAAGGAAGGTCTCACAACCAGTGATTCCCTAGAAGGACTCCTAGGAAATAAAAACAGGCTACGCTTATGGATAAGATTTGTCACGGCAAAAGATACAGAGCCAATTCTACTGTATGGGTTGCTGCTGGTGAATTCTTGCATTTCATTTTTCTTTGAAATATCTGTCTTTCATCTTCATTCCTGAAAGATATCTTGGCAGGATGTGTTGGTCATTGTTTTATTTTGACGCATTTGAGGTGTGAATTCCATTGTCTTCCAGCTTCATTATTTCTTTTGAGAAATCAACTAACAATCTAATTGCTGCAAATGTGAAAGTAATTCCTTTCCCCTTCTGATTCTGATTGTCTTTCAGATTTTTTTTTACTCGTATTTGGTTTTCAGCATTTGTACCCTTATGTGTCTGTGTAGTTTTATCTTATTTGGACTTTTTTGAGCTCCTTAAACATGTATATATTGAAGTTCTTCAGTGCATCTGACAACTTTTCCTCTAGTATACCTTCTGTCCCCTTCACTTTGTCTTTTTCTTTTGATACTCTTAATGAAGCACATTTTAGACCTTATCGCTATATTCTCTAAACTGTACTGTTTTGTATTCCATATTTTTATCTCTTTCATTGTGAACTGAACTATTTTCCATTTCACTAGGGTTCTCTTCTACTGTGTCTAATCTCCTGTTAAACCCACTTGTTGACCATTGATCTTAGCTTATTATTTTAGTTTTAGAACTTCATTTTTGTTCAAATCAGCATGTCAATTTTTAAAATTTCCAGTTCTGAGTTTTTCAGTTTTGTTGATCTTTTTCTTGAATATATTAAGTATAGTTATGTTGAAGTCTATGTTGGCTAACTCTACTATCTGAAGCCCCTGTGAGTCTGTCCCTATTATGTATTGTTTCCTGCTGGCTCCATTGGTATTTCGTTATGTTAGATTCTTTGCTCACGTGCCAGATTATGCTTGATACTCTGCTAGACAGAACATTGGAGATTATTTTTGAATAGAGGCAAGATATATGTATTAGTCACTTTTCCATTCCTGTGATGAAATATCTGAGGCTTGACAAATTTATGAAAAAGAGAAGAATTTGACTCACAGGTCTTAGGTTCAAGGGCATGGTACCAGGTTCTGCTTAGCTGTGGTGAGGAACTCATAGCAGATGGCTTCACAATAGGTGGAATTCATACAGAAGAGATCTCATGGAGAGACAGGAGGACATAAGGGATTCAGGAGTTAGAATTGCTCTTTTGTAACAACTTACTCTCTGGAGATCCAATTCACTCTGTAAGAACAGCATTGACCCCTTCTGAGGGCATGTCCCCAGTGACCTAGTTACCTTACATAAGCCCCACCTCTTAAAGGTCCCACCTCTTAAAGGTCCCAGCTCCTAACATCACCGCACTGAGACCATGGTTCCAATACATGAATTCTTGGGGGACTACACTCCAAGTACATCCAAACTAAAGTAGGATAAAACTTTCTTTTGCTTCTGAGGATTTTTCTTTGCTGTTCTGAGAGACCTGGAACCAACAGCAAAACAGAATAAATGTTAACAATTGAGACTTTATGAGCTAATTAGTCAAATGAAGACTGTGCTCAAGTCCATGCACATGCTGACTTTGTTATTTCTGGCTTTTCATCACACTTAGGACTCCACCCTTTGTGACCACACAGAAGTGAGATGCGGGGACCTAACCTGGCTCTCTTTTTGGCTTCCAGCTTCTGCCCTTGGCCTCACATGGCTGTCAGAGGGCTGTTCTCTTCCTTGGGCCCCTTCTCTTGAATCAGCAAATGCTCCTGGGGTAAAAGTAGCCTCAAACGCTGGGCTCACCACCATGGACCAAGCCTCTTCTGAGATGTTGGCCTGGGGAGCGATTTGTCCCTTACTAAGGCTCTATTTATTCCTTTAAAACTTGTCCCATCCTGCCTGCTTTTCTCTAAGAATGGTAGGTCCAGATCACCGAAGTTTCCACTATTGAAAGCTTCAGATTCTAAAACTGTCAAAAAGCACTAGGACAAGGAGGCTCACGGGAAAGCTTAGGTAAACTTTCCAGAACGGAGTGATGAAGTGTGCGTTCACTCTTCCACAGCCTGGGAAAGAAGGAAGACTTCCAAGTTCTGTCCATGATGCTACCGTATCATTGATACTAAATCTTGGCAAAGGGTCTGCACACGCGCACACCACACACACACAATTTCTGTGATCTTCACAAATGATTGCCATCTCCAGAAAGTCATCCAGTTTTCCTGATTTTAGGATATAGTCACCACGAAACTGACATTTCATAGTCTCCAGTTTAAAGGTAAAATTTAAGTATAAAGGGTTTATTTAAGTAGCTGACGACTGGACCTCATGGTTGGGTGAAATGGTTGCCTCGAGTCAAGCAGGGCCTCCGTCAGTGCTTTCCAGGTGGAGGGTGTGGAAAAGTTGGGAAAACCAGGTTTGGGTCCATCCCCCATTGATTCACCTCTAACCACCTCATATCTATAAGATGCAAAAGAGCTGCTCATGAGCTGGGCAAAGATTCAGTGAAAAAGCATTTGTGAAGAGCCTGAGCTAAACAAACACGGGTTTTTCCTCCCTATCCTTTGCCTAAATTATAAGATTAAATGCAGTTTCCAGGTGCCTTGAGGAACTGAGTCTACAGAAACCCGGGCAGATGTGGGTGGAGTGAGTGCGGATGAGTCTCTAGGAGCTGCACCAGGGCCGTGGTCGGCGAGGAAATGGTGGGAAGCCACAGTGGGTGGGCCGTGCTGCCCAAAGAGGGTCTTGTGAGCAAGGCCAGGGTGCTCATTTCTGGGCAGGAAAGGAATCTCCACTGATGCTCAGTTACATTTCAGGCTCATAGGAGAGAAGACTGGGAGTGTTGCAAGAGGAATAAACATTGCCATCGTTGACTGTAAGTTGCTAAATGTTTTCCTTAAAACGCCCCTAAAAACTCTGAGGTCAGGTTTTTCACAGAGACCCTGAGTTTGAAGACTTTTGCACATGAGCTAGTTTAGATCTATATCTTAATGCATTTTTAAATCATATTTAATTATTTTTACAAGCCCCATGTTACAAAGTGTGGTTCCAATGACAACAAGAGACCAAACACAAAAGGATTTTACAGAAAAGAAAGGAGACAAGTAGAAGGCATGGTGGGAACCCAGAGAAGCACCAGCTGGTGTCCCTGGGTTGCATCTCACGTCTGCTCTCGGACCCCTGGCCAGTCACACTGCTGGCCAGTTGCCCCTAGTGTAGGATAAACAGCCACTGAACATCTGTGGAAAGCACATCTGGGCCTTGCTTGTAGGTCCTGCTGCGACTGGGAGCCCTGGCACTAAGCAGCAGGGTTAGAAGAGGTTCCCTGCAGAATCCCTGTGGGTGTGGGCCAGTGACAGCAGAGCTGCAGGGCAGAGACAGCTCTCCCTGTTGGATAACCCCAGGGGAGGCGGAAGCACATGGCGGAAGGGGTGGAGGGGTCTCGGTGTCCTGGGGTAGATGCAGCGAGGAGCAGCGTGTTAAGGTCAGCTCTAACTGGGTGCAGGCTAGAAGCAGCTCTAGAGCAGTAGCCAAGGTCTGGCCCGCTGTCTCTGTGCTTGGAGACACTCTTTAGGGAAGCAGCCCCTTCTCAGCTGGGCCATCCCATCAGCAACTTCATGCAGACACCCAGAGAAGGGATGTCCTGTTAAGAGGGGCCAGGGCCACCAACACACCTTTGGTCCCATAATTTTTTTTTTAAACACAATTTCTTTTACTTGCAGATGTAACTGGGAAGCCGATAGCAACACAGTATTTTGATATGTACGAAGGTGGTAAGAAAACATTTCGTGTTAAAATGAGGTTTAGACAGAGCCTAGACCCTAAAGAGAAATTGGGCACATATTGAGAAAGGAAGAGGGCTGCTTTGGTCTGCATTTCTCCCGTGAAGGCTCCTTGGGTGGGTGCGGCTGCCCTGCTCTGGGATGGCACCTGTGTCTGGCTCTAGGCTGGTGAGCCAGAGGCCCCTGGGCACTGCTGCAGGAGCTGTGCTGGTGGTGAGCTTGGCTGCTGGAATCCCTAGGGTCTGCCTCTGGGCGGCTGCCTGCCTCATCTTTTAGTCTGGAAGAGCTCCTTCCCTGCACTGTACCCAGAACACCTACCACGAGTTGTCTATGTCTTGTCACTCGCCTTAGTGAGCCCCAGATGACACCAATCACATGTTTGAGACCAGTGCTAGGAAGCAGGGGTCAGAGTGGACATACGGGCTGAGGGCAGAAGGAGGCCCTGGCCAGGGCAGAGAAGACCCTCAAACTGGCCTGCATTGACCCTACAGATAACTCTGGACCAATGACGAAGTTCATTCAGAGTGCTCCTTTGAGATCCCTGCTATTCATGGTGACCCACGATGACGGAAGCAGCAGGTCAGTGTGGGCACCAGCAGCCAGGCCGGCGGAGTGCCAGGTGCCTCGGTCGTGTCCTCTAGGGGAGAGAGAAAGTCCAAACAGAGAGATGCTTCTTTAAGGGAAGTGAATGGCAGATTTCACAAAGCAGACGTGAACTGGAGCATCTGCCTGCTGGGCCCGGGCTCTCTCCCGGTGGCTGTCAGCCTCAGCAAGCAGCTAGCGAGGAAGGTATGAGCTCTCCAGCCAGCAGAGCCAACCCAGAGAGGGACTTCCAGGAAGACAGCTTCCCTGCATGAGGAGCAACAGAGGGTAAAAGAGCACACACGTGCACACACACGAACACACATGCACACACACACGCATGCGTGCACACGTGCGTACTCACAGGAGGAGCTGGTTTAGCTCGGTGCTTCTGAGTGTGTTCTGCCACATCAACATGCACCGTCTTTATGGAGAATTCCTAAACCTAGAAAGCATTTTCCAAATGTGTCTGACCTCAGATTCATTTCTCAGGGAGTGTCTGACACACCACAGTTCCTTGGGTGATGCCTGAAAAATGCATTAAAATAACTCATTTAGGAAAATCTAAGCGTCCTTGTTCTTTTCTTCTTCCTCCTTCCTTCACACCATTTCGCACTGTGTTTTAAGTTTTTGTTTTATTTATTTGTTTGGGGTTTTTTTTTTTTTTCCTTTTCTAATGCTGGCTTTTCTGACTATGGAAAAGCAGCACTTTTGACTTTGCTATCGTCCCTCAGCAGCTGCTGTCCACCTTATTTTGTAATCAGTAAGCAAAGTAGCAGCAAGCTTGAGGATATGGCTGAACCCCAGACACAAAGGTCCTTTCAGAACCAAGAAGTAAGACCTCGAAACTGAGGTCTCTGAGGGCTCTGGATACCGGTCATCTGTTGGCACACTAACCCAGTGGGTCCTGTGAGCTGCCACTTTGCGCCCGAGGGAGGAGCTCTGTCTTAACCTCGTTCAGGACTGCAGCATGACCCAGCGGCTGCAGCCTCCTCCCCTCAGGTGTCCCCCGGGCTTTCTCACGCTGTCTCCTTTGCCCCCAGGCTGAAGGCTGACGCCAAGGATGCCATCGAAGCACTTGGAAGCAAAGAAATCAGGAACATGAAATTCAGGTCGAGCTGGGTATTTCTTGCAGCGAAAGGCTTTGAACTCCCTTCAGGAATTCAGAGAGAAAAGGTGAGTGCTTTTCGGTTCTCGGCTGAAGTTTGGAACTGCTGAAGTCTCTTTAATAGAAGATTCCCAAGGGGCCCTTGGATGGGCTCCCCAACACCTGCAGCCAGCACATCTGTTCCAGGCTCCTCTCCTCCTGGAGGAGGTCAGCCTTGCCTCTGCTCAGGGCGATGATGGCGCTCACCTCCTGGGGGCAGAGGGACTACTGGGGCCAGGTGAGGCATTCACCTTGTCGGGGACAAGGGAACTACTGGGGCCAGGTGAGGCGCTTACCTCCTGAGGGCAGAGAGGCTACAGGGGCCAGGTGAGCCAGTGCAACAGACCAAACAGCCCTTGATAAATGCAGCTTTTCTCTCCTGTCCTACCTTGTCGTGCAACAGATCTGCCCTTCCCATTATGGACCCTATTTATCAAAGAAGAGGGAAGCGTAGAACCAGGGTCTGACTTACTAAGTCTCCTGTGTAAATCCCAGACGAGGCTTGGCTCAGTGTCATTGTGGGAGTCACTTCCAGGGACCTCTGGGGGCGGGTTGTTCTGGTGCTCAGAGCCGTTAGCGACCCTCGCCCACTGGACTGACTGATGAACAGGAGGAAATCTAAAGATGCTTCTGTTTAGCCGGGCATGGTGGTGCAAGCGTGTAATCCCTGCACTTAGGAAGGCTGAGACAGGAGAATCGCGAGTTCAAAGCCAGCCTCAGCAACGGGGAGGTGCTAAGCAACTCAGTGAGACCCTGTCTCTACATAAAACTGGGGATGTGGCTCCGTGGTCAAGTGCCCCTGAGTTTAATCCATGGTACCAAAAAAAAAAAAAAAAGATGCTTCTGTTCACCCTCTTGGTCTTCTAAGAGGGGAGGGAGCCGAGACCTGCAAACTGAGGACCTAGTGAGGAGAGATGGCTTTGCAGTGCCCTAGACTCCATCTCCCTCACTGTGGGCCCTGAGGACCGGTGCTTCCTTGCTTTTCTGACCCCTAAACGTGCCAAGCCCGCCCTGCTCAGTGTGTGTGGCAAGGACATGCCCTGCAAGAGACACATCCTTTCCATCCCCTCAGCACGGGGGCGACCCTCTTGCCTCTAGCGACTCAGGCTGGAGCTCAGAGCTACATGGCGACCCTCTTGCCTCTAGCGACCCAGGCTGGAGCTCAGAGCTGTCTCCAGCCCAGCGAAGCCCCTCCCGGGCACCTGCATGGCACTTCCTCGCTCTTCTCCACACCTTGCTGAGCTTCAACCCTTGCCGGGTGCGTGCTCCCTGTCCTGACCACCCACTCCAGGCTTCTCCTCTGGACCTCTGTCCCTGCTGAACGCCCAGGACACCCAGGCCTCCCTGCAACTGGCACGCAGGACTCAGCATTCGGGGGTTTTTTTTTGTCTTTTCTTGCCTGGATTATAATTTGTTCAAGGCAGGAACCCCATTTTTCTTTGATTTTGTCATCCCCTAAAGTCTCAACAATAAATAAATTAATCATGGGGTAGTTTTAAGAAGATATATAGGTGGATAGATAGGTAGACAGATGTATATGTGAGTGAGATTTGTCCTGGGGTTACAAAATTAGTTTAGCAACCCCTAAGTCAATCAATGTACTATACCATATTAATAGAAAAAAGCAAGCCTGACTATCTCAACAGACATCGGAATGTATCTAACTCCCCTTAGTGATGAATTCACTGAACAAACGAAGAATAGAAGGGACGTTCTCAGTGTGTCACAATACATCTACAAAACCCACGGCTGACGTCATGCTTAAGGGTGAAAGCCAGAACGATTTCCCTCCAATAACAGGGAAAAAAAGAACACATTGCGACTTTTTTCATCATTGTAGTAAAGGGCAGATAGAGGAGGTGTGGCCCAATGGTCAGTGCCTGCCTGGCATGCACGAGGCCCTGGGTTCCATCCCAGCACTGCAGAAAAAAAAAAAAAGGAAAAAGTCATCCACATTAGAAAGAAAGGCAACTATCTCTATTCACAAATGATGACATCATTTCATACATAAAAAACCTTAAGAAATACACTAAAAACTATTTAAACTGAAGGACAAGTTTAGCAAGTTTTTAGGATATGAGAGCAATGAAAAATCAATTATATTTCTATTTATGTGCAGTGAACAATCAGAAAATGAAGTTCAGAAAATAATTCTATTTAGAAAATAGCATTAAAATAATAACACAAAGGAATAAATTTAATGTAGAGGACCCAAGACTTGCATACTAAAAGTAACAACTCACTACTGATTAAAAACTAAGAAAAAGGAAAGCTGTTCCATGTTCATGGATCAGAAAATTTAATACTGTTTAACAGTTAGAACTCCCAAAATTGACCTAAAGATTTAACACACTCTTTACTTCAGCTGACTTTTTAAAATAGAAATTGACAAATTTATATGAAAATTCAGGGAACTCAGCCAAAGTCGTCTTGAAAAAGAAGAATGGAGGTGTAGTGTTCCCGGGTCCCAGGTTAGAAACACACAACAAAACTACAGTAATCAAGATGGTGTGGTGCCCGCATAAAGAGAGGCATGAGATCAGTGGAGTAGAATTCAGACGCCAGAAAATGGGAGTCCTCGAGGCTTGACCAGCTGATTTTCAACAGGGACACCAAGGCCATTACTGGTGTTGATGAAGCCAGCTATCCATGTGTACAAAAGTGAGCTTGGGTCCCCACCTCACATCACATGCAGAATCTAACTCAGAATGTCAGTGCTTCAACTCAGAAAAAAAAAACAAAACAGGCATGAATCTTTGTGACCTTGATAGGCAGAGGTCTCTTGGCAGTGACACCACTCACAGCAAAGGTAAATGCTTTTCATTAAAACAAAGACTTTTCTGCTTCAAGGACACCATAAAGAAAGCGAGAAGATAACACACAGAATTGGAGAAAATATTCCCAAACAATGTGATTAGAATATACAAAGAACTCTTGCAGCTCAATAATAAAAATACCACAAAATTTTAAAGTGGACAAATGATGTGAAATGCTTCCTCAAAGAAGGTGTACAAAAGTTTATGAATAGCTGTTCGGCAGCATTAGCAATCAGGACAATAGGCTAAAACTTCAATGACATGCCACCCTACATACCAGGATGGCTGCAGCCCTTTTATTCCCGTTTTAAATTCCGATGCTCAGACTCATTGAAGAGAAACTTAGAACTCTCAGGCACTGCTAGAAGGAATGCAAATGGTGCAGCCCTTTGAGGACCATTCCAGCAGGTCCTCAAAATTTACACAAGCAGCTCCCACAGGACTCAGCAGTCTCGCCCGCAGAGGGCACCAAGGGCGTGGAAACACGCACTCCTACAGAATCTGCTCCAATGTGAGCACACTCTGAGCAAGGAACTCTAAAGTGCCCTGAAAAATGTACACAGTGCTGCTCCCAGTTGAAACGCAAGCATCAGAGCTGTGTGTCCAGTGCAGCTACCAGTCACGTTCGCATCCACGTTCAGTATTAAAACTGAGTAGAACTTACAACTCAGTTCATCTTCTCACTAGCCACACCCCAGGTACTGCAGCTGAGCAAGGCTAGTGGTGACTGTTGGGCAGTGTAGATCATGGGACATTTCCATCTCTGCAGAATGTCCTTGAGCTGCATTCAGCATTATCAAGAGGCGTGTTCAGAGCATACTACAGTGACGCAGCCACTTCAATGTTTATAGCAGCTCAATTCACAATAGCTAAACTGTGGAACCAACCTAGATGCCCTTTGATAGATGAATGGATAAAGAAACTGTGGTATATATATACAAGGGAATATTACTCAGCAATAAAAGAGAATAAAATGATGGCATTTGCAGGTAAATGGATGGAGTTGGAGAACATCATGCTAAGTGAAGTAAGCCAATCCCAAAAAACCAAATGCCGAATGTTCTCTGATAAGTGGATGCAGATCCATTATGTGGGGGAGGACACAGGAAGAATGGAGGAACTTTGATCACAGGGATGAGAGGGGGGAGGGGGCATGGGGACAGTAAAGATGGTGGAATACGATGGACATCGTAGCCCTAGCTTTATGTACAACCACATGTGTGTTGTGATTCTACATCACATACAACCAGAGAAATGAAAAGTTGTGCTCCATCTGTGCACAATGAATCAAAATGCAATCTGCTATCATGTAAACCTAAATAGAATAAATAAATAATTTTTTTTAAAAAAGAGGCGTGTTAAGAGGAAATCAAACAGCCAGCTTGTGCTGGGGCAAATCCTATTCTAGGAATTGTTTCTGACTTTGCTCAGTGACATGGATTAAATATTTGCTGACTAGCTTAATGAATAAATAAAACTCTTATTTTCCTTCCACACAGATCAACCACTCCAATCTTTTGAAGAACAGGTATGCTGGCTGGCCGGCAGAGATACAGATAGAAGGCTGCATACCGAAGAATCCATGATAGCAAGGCACGTCCCCAGCGAATGTGCTTTGTGTGGTGGAAGGCAGCTGGGCTGGCCGAGAATCTTATGTCTTTAAGTCCAACAGTCAATACCTGAAGAATATTTTGCTAGTTGATAAAATCTTGCCACATGATGTTATTACACTGGTGCTGTGTCCTGAGGCTGGTGATGAGCAGGAAGCCGAAATGAGTGGGAATTGCCACAGGGGACCCAGAGATGTAACATGGAGAGTGGTGGGGAGCACCGCTTGTCTGGGTCTGGAGCAGCATCCCTCTCTTCTAGTCCAGCCCGTGTGGTCCCAATAGCCCTGCAGAGGGTCTTCATCCTGTGGTCACCAAGCACACCCTGGCTCCCAACTCATCTCTTAGGAGAATGGTTGGGAGGGTGCGGCTGACATCCTTGGTCACCTCAAGTGGCACTCTTGCGCTCTGCAAGTGGGCTGAGAATGTTTTCATTTATTCACTCATTCCACCTGGGGGCTGCCTGCCCCTGGCACTGGGGAGCCTGAGTCTCTGTAAAGGCCTCTGCAAATCAAGGTTGGCCCAGGCCCAGGGATGGGCTGAACTGGGTCCCGCCCAAATTCATTTGTTGATGTGCTGATGCCCAGTAAGTACTTCAGAAGGCAACCTTATTTGGAAATGGAATTTTTGTAGCTGTGGTCAAGATGAGGTCCTACTGGAGTCGGGTGGACCCTCTTCCATTATGCTGCCCTTACCAAATGGGCAGGCGTGGACACAGATCACACACAGGGAGGAGGCCTTGGGAAGATGAAGGGGGAGGCTGGGCGAAGCCTCTTCAAGCCAGGAAACGCAAAAGGTTGCCAGCAACACCAGAAGCTGTGAAGGAGCCTCCCTCCGGTGCTGGATGGAAAGCAGCTCACCCCGCAGGTCTTGTGCACTTTGAAACACAGCCAGAAAGTCGCCCTCCCTGGAGAGTCCCCAGGCCAAGAGTACTCCTCTGGCTCTGCACCAGGCGTGGCCTCTGATCATCCTGGGCCCACGCGGACTATGGAGGTGGGACTGTCACTAGTCCCCTGTCTCCAGAGACGTACAGGAAAATCAGCGCCGAGTGATTGCTGCCAAGCTAAGCAAACTCCGTGACTTCTGAGAAGGCAGAAGATGGAGACAGTGGAGGGCTGAGTGGCCGCCAGGGCTGGGAGGGCTGCACGGGCAGCATGTGAGGGATTTAGGGACGGACACCACTGTGCACTGGACCGTAGGTGGCTCCAGGTCATCATCCAAAGCCACAGAGTGGACAGCACCAAGAGTGAACCCTAATGCTGAGGGCAGACCCTGGGTGACAATAACAGGTCAGCACAGGTCCATCGACTGTCATGAGAATGTCCTCTGGGGTTGGTGGTGGGCAGCTGTGTGTGCATATTCAGGACGTATTCAGGAATCTGTACCCCCTGCTCCATCTTGTGTGAATCTAAAACTGTTCTTAGCCATAGTGTATTACAAAAAAAAAAAAAATCCACGCAGAACAGGACAGGTGGGCAGCGACCTGAGCCTCCTGGTCACTCGGGCCCCTCTGGACTTGAGCCTGAACCTACCACCGGCCTCCCCAGGGGGACGGTCCCTCTGGCAGGCCCTAGGTGCTATCTTTTCCACAGAGAGGGCAGGCTGCCTTCTGGGGAGCCGAAAGTCTGTGATTCCTGACCTCTCAGCATTTCTGCTACTGTGCCCTTGGGGCTGCTGGCACTACGATCTGCAGCCACACAGAGCTTGTCCTGGACTGAGAAGAGGACCCACTGCCAGCCCCTGCCCTGCCAGCCCCACAGATGGGCACCATGTATGAGGGCCGGCAGCACCTGGTGTTCACCCAGTCACCCTCGCTGGGCCCGGGGCTTGCTATAGACCCTGCTGGTTACCCTCAAGCTGTCCTGTGACAGAGTCACAAGGACTGAGCCCACTGCAGCAAATGAGCTCAGGGAGGCTGAGATCAGTGCACTTGGTCTCACAGATGATGGGGATGAGTGGACTCCACTCCCAAGGGCACAGAGCCCCTGTGCTGTGTGGGGCAGGTCATCTTATGGTTACTCTGCTTCATTAGTCCAGGCAAATGCAGAATGAAGGCCTGGGGAGGGAGGTGGATGCTGCCTTTAGAGGGCTCCAGAGGCCTCCAGATGTTTCCTAGTGGCTCCAGACAGCTTCAAGTGGCTCAAGGTAGCTGGGGGCTTTCAACACACAGAGGCTCTGACCCTCCCAGGGAGAGTCAGCAGGCGAGGTAGGAGGCAAGCCTTTGCGCTTTTGATTTTTCATCTTTAGCAAGCTCTGCACTTGACCCTGACCTGTTGCTGAACAAAGGGTTCCTGCCCAGAGGCTGTGACACAGAGCTCAGAGCTGCTGCTGTCCCCTGCTTTCAGGGAAGCAACCTTGCCCTGATGATGTTTGGTATACTCAGTCTGCCACCACCAATCTAATGGCAAAGACCTTGTCCTTTCAGTTTGCAGGTGAGATGACCCTGGTCCTTCCTAGAGATGCGGTGATGGGGTACAGGAGGGGATTGCTGCTTTAGTGGAATGTGGACCCTGAGCAGACCTAAGCTGCTGTGTGACTCTGTCTGGCTTCTCTGGCATATTTATTTGTAGCTTTCTTGAGGCTGGATATGTGTCCTTTGCTGGTCACAAAAGCATTACCTGTGAACCTGTCCACGTCTGGTGTCTGATCCCTTCTACTTCCTAACCTCTGCCCATGGGCCCTCAGGGCCGTGAAGCTCAGGGGTGGGGACCCTGAGGACCATCTCCTCATAAGGCTTTGAACACACAAGCAAGCCTTCGAGTTCTTTCTTCAAAGGACCTTGCCCTCGAGGCCAGTGAGGAGAATGAACTAGCTCAGGATTTTTTAAAAATCATAATGTTACTTTTTGTCTTGGAGACAAAAATGAGAGTGGAAGGAGAGCTCCCTCCGAGCCACCCCCAGTCCTGGAGATGACCGCCGTCCTGCCTAGATCCTACAGGCCCTTGCAGTGTCCAGACTTGGCTGTGGTGATGGGAAGTCTGGATCACTGGGAGTTTGGTCACAGCAGGGGCCTTGGGGATGCCTTGGTGGCATCCTTTCCTATTTTGCAAGTGATGGTGGCCAGAGGGTGATGTGGGTGTGCTGAGCCCTGTGTTGGCCCTGGCTACCTTCTCCCTCTCTTCATGGTGTCCTCTCTGGATTCTGAGTTTGCGGTTCCAGAACAGGGTGCTTATGGGAAGCCAGCCGCATCCCTTCTCTGGGTTTCCAGCTCCTAACTAGGGGTAGGGTGACATTGGTCTGGTGTGGACACTGAGGACTTTGAGATCACATACCTGAGAGACTGTCCCAGGCTGTGTCCTTGTCAGCCTACCCGGAGTCCAACACAGGAACCACATACAGCTATGCAAATTAATTTTAATTACATGGAGTCCAACTCAGGCCCTCAGTGGCAGTAGTCACAGTCTGTCTGCTCAGCAGCCGCATGGAGTGTTGGACAGCCCCAGCATGACACTCCAGTCATTGCAGGAAGTTCCATGGGACCTTGATGCTGGCAGTCACTGGATCTCCAGGTGCAGTCCCTCCCCTGCCTCACCTGAGACTCCTTAGTGATGCTGACTCCGGCCCACCCTGACCCATGGGATCAGACCCCTGGAGTGGCCTGGCGGTCTTCACAGCCCTGCCAGGGTTGGGACAGCTCCAGTCTGATTGCTGGGAGTGTGCGGACAGCCAGACACCTGGCTTCATGCCTCTCACAGGTCACCTACCACAGCAAGGCGAAGCTCAAGAAGGAAGAGATTGGCTGGCTCTGACCTGGTGTGAATGTGGTCAGGTGGGAGGTGGGTCCGACAGGGGGGCCCTGGACATCTGAATACAGCAGATGTGCCTTTCCAAGCTGTCCCCTGAGCAGCAGGACATGTGCCTGGCAAACGTGGCTGGTGCCAGAAGGTGGGAACCATGAAGATAAGTGTCTGACACTTTGATGGTGGCCACCAGCCAGCCCTGCATGCAATGGGTGACTTCTAGAAGGAAATGGCTGTGTCAGGGCACAGGGTGGCTCCATCCTGCTCCTGGTCACCTAGGCCACTGGGTTTGAGGCATAGCTTTGCTCACTGTCATGCAGAACCTGGGGCTGGGTGGAGGAGCTTTGTGCTGAACCCTCCCTGCCTCTGAGGCTTAGGATGCCACTTCTGCCGTGGCACAGTGGCACGGCCTCAGTGACGGGCTGGACGCTGGCTCCAACTCCTGTGTGTAAATATTCCCAACATGCCCCATTCCCAGCCAGCAGGGACCAGCTCCAGCACCCCAGGCTGGGTGCTGAATGCTCTTTATAACTGACGCTGAGCAGAAAGGAGACGTGGCTGGGAAGCATCAGTTATAAAGAGCATTCAGCACCCAGCCTGGGGTGCTGGAGCTGGTTCCTGCTGGCTGGGAATGGGGCATGTTTCTGTCCACGCGGTCTGCAACAGAGGAGGGGTGCAAACCTCTCCCAGCCTCCTTCCACCCACCCCCTCCTGCCTGCAGCATGGAGGGCTTCCTATCTTACGACTGTTTTCTAAGGAAGCTCTGTGCATGTTCTCTGGCTCCTCCCCTAGGAAGGAAGCCCCTCCCCGTGGATTGTTGTCTGCTAGCTTCACGTGTGCATCCAGGGATCCAGTGCTCAATAAATGCTTGTGAACAAGTACAGGAATAATTACCGGCTCCTTAAAAAACAAAGGGGCAGTGGGCCCTGGGAGATGAGGCTGCATTTGCTGTCTGGGTGTGGCAGTCACTGTGGATGATGCTGGGGCTGGAGTGAGCAGACAGCAGAGTGGCAGACTCCAGTGCCCAGGAGGTGTCCAGGACCCATGGAGCTCTGGCATTGCTTGCAGGTCAGTCCACGTTGGGGACGGAGATGGCTTTAGAAATGGCTGCTGCAGCAGGTTGGGCCCTGTCCCTCATGGCTGTTTCCACTTTTCTAAATAATTGTGTTTGTTTTCATCCTGACAGACTTAAACTTTCAAACTCAGCAGGGGAATGTCCTCTAATCACAGGGCCCTGGGGAACCAGGTATCGGTGGAGAGTGTTGGAGTCCGATCCCCACACCTGTCCCCCATCCCCCTGCCTCCTAGTCTCTCTTAAGAATTCTAGGACAGACAGAACCAAAGGCAGCCTGGGAGGTGGCGGGCTCCCCCTGCAGAGTGCCTGCCGTGCCCCCTACTCCTGGGCTCTGTGCTGCACCCTTGGAGGTCAGCAGCTCTCTGGCTGGCCCCTCCAGGGCCTCCCTGCCAGCGACGTGCCTGGAGAAGAGTTCTCTTTGCACAGGGCTTTGGGATTATAAAGCTGTGGCTATAAGTGCATGCAAGGAAATTGCTTCCCCCTGTAGTTTCTGAACTTTTTCCAGCTTTTGGTGGCCATACATACAGGTGACCAGGCTGAGCTTTTCAAAATCCCTTTCACTGTCTAGAGCCCCCTGGTGGAGGATGAAGGGCAGGAAGTACTGGCTGAGCCGGAACTGACCAGGCTTGAGTAGGTCAGCCAGACAGGGCTCCCTGGGAGTGCACAGCAGAGCAAGGCCACCGCCCAGCACCACAGGGGCTGCCTGGTGCGGGGAAGCAGGGCCTACCAGCATATTTTCTTGCTGTGCTTTCAGTCACAAGCCACCTCTTATGAGTTCACCTGTGTCCCCTCAAGATTGATATGTTGAAGCCCTAACCCCCAGCACCTCAGACAGTGGCCTCATTGGAAACAGGATCCTGTGATGTAATTAAGGTGAGGCTGGATTAGAGCAGGCTGGCCCCCAAACCAATTCCCCAGTGTCCTTATAAAAAGATTTGGACACACACATCTGGGAGGACACCACGAGAGGATGGAGTTGCACTACCCAGAAGGAGCCCCCAGAGCTGGAGGGAGGCCTGGGGCAGGTCCTGCCCATACCTGCAGAGGGAGTGCAGCCCTCACACACTTGATTTTGAACTTCAGCCTCTAAGACTATGAGAGAAGAATTTTGTCCTAAACTAAGCATTTTGGGTACCTTGTAACAACCATTGTAGGAGACCCGGTAGACCTGCATTTTGGCACATGCTCTACTAATAGACCTAGCCTGTTGCCCCAACACATTGCTCTTTGGGAAGAGCTGGCATCGTGGTCTCCCTGTAAGTAAAAATCTGAAAGCACAGTAATTTAACAAAGTGGTACAAGAGGTGACAGAGGCTTCCCTGCTTGGAACATGGGTCTGAGAGCAACTTTGGAACCACAGCACCACTCACTGGTCAGAGCCTGGCCAGTGGAGCCACTGCAGGGGCCCAGTAGCCTGCCATTCCCCCACTGAGATGAAGGCTGTTTCCCCATCTTCAAAGGACCTCACCTCCCCACCATCCCATGAGATGCTTGCTGCCCGCCCTTCCGTTTTTCTGGTTCCCACACCGGGAAATTTTCCTCGGCGTAAGGATCAGTTCTGAACAAGGAGGTGCTTTCAGTCCTGGTGGCAGGTGGGGCAGGGCCGGGCCTCCACCTGGAGGAGGAGGCAGAAGTCCTGGGAGGCTGACTGTGGGTGACTGTGGGGCCACCATGACCATCTGGCTTTCCCCTGAGATGGGAGCCGCGGGGCTGCAGGCGCAGATTTAGGGGGCTCACTTGGGACGCGCTGGACAGGAAGGGAGCTGGTGGAGGTTTGCTGCAGGGGAGACAGTCCAGACCCGCGCGGCCTGCAGCGGGGCGGGGCGGGGCGGGGCCGGCAGGTGCGTGAGCCCAAGGTGCGGTCAGTCGGCTGCAGAGGGAGCTGCGCGCACCGGCGGGTCGCCTTCGGTGCCTGCGGCGCGGCTGCCATTGTGCAGGCAGCCAAGGGGCAGCGCGGAGCGAGGCGCCCCCAGTGGCCGCAGCCGGCGCCGCGCAGGCGACCGCCACAGTGGGTCTGTGGAGCTTGGCAGCAGCCCCGCGCTCCACCGCGCCTTCAACCAGGGGCTCCGCGCAGTCCTCTAGAAAGCCACCTCTGCATTCAAGAGATCGCTTCACTAGACCCGGCGAGGGTGACGAAGTGACAGGCTCCCCGGAACCCAGAAGCGGGCTGGTGTCGCCAAAGCTGAGTGGTCATCCATCCCAGGACAGCAGGAAAACCAGAGCACTCTGACTGGGCCTGTGCCTCTTCAGCTGGAGTGAGAGGGACCGGCTTGCGACAGAGCCCCTGCCCGGGGTTAATGACCCTTGCGTGCAGAGGTGGAGCCCGGGGCTCTGACTGCCAGGAACGCTGGTTCCCGAGCTCTGCACGCTAGAGGGTGACAGGAGAGGATCCCGCCCTGCAGTTGCCTGGGAACCCCAAGGGTAGCTGCAGGCCTTCGGCCTGTACCGGCAGGGGGCGCTAGAGGGGACAGTATAAGGAAAATGACACTCGTGGATGGGGCCCTGTGGAGAGGTTACTTGGAAAGATATTCTCATGAACTCTTTTTAAGCAAACAGCAAGACCACCTTTGTGGGACACTTCCAGCTTGCCTTCCTGCCAGCTTCTGCAAGTGCTTATGGCATTTGTACACTTGTAATCCCGTCCGCGGAGAAGAGTTGGGACTCAAAATCATGATTATTGATGGAAAATTTGCATATGTGGTGATATCAGCCTTGGTGAAGTTCAGAGCAGCCCCGGAGGAGTGCCGGAGGCCTCAAACCGCAGCATGGGAAGCTGATCTTTCTCTTCCTGTCCCAGGATCTGGAGCTGATTGATGTGTTGAGTATGTTGTAATGGGTGAGATGGTGGCGTCCTACCTGTCCTGGGTGTAAGGCTAGTCACTGGATGATCATAAGAGAATCAAGACACACTGAATCATGCTTTCAAGAGAATACATGTGGAATTCAGTAAAGGGACTTCATGATTTCTCTGGGCCCTGGAACTGGAAAATCCAGAAAGAGGTCAGATTCCAAAACAAACTGTTATTTGAGCTATTGTTTGAGGTGGGTGAGGGAAAATACATTTTGGTTTAAAGGAGGAAGGAAAATGATGAAAAAACGTAAATTCATAGAACACGGCTGCAGGATTGAGATCTGAGGCTGAGAAGAGAGAGTAGCCATCGGGAGCATGCTGCAGAAGTCAATTTGAGTGGGCCGGTATCAGCACTCACTCCTTGGTTACCTTTCCCCGTCATCTCCAGTAAAGACTGCCACTCTGGGCCATCCGTTGATCTTCTTTTTGGTTCTGGTGCTTTCTGTTCGACCTCAGCTCCAGGTCATCTGTGTGAGCACACCCATTGCTCTGGGCCTATGGACTGTGGTCCTGAACACCTGCATCACCCCTGAGCTGGACTCCCACCATTGCCAGAAAGGCCTGAAGGGGCCCCTCCCCCAGAGGTCTTCAGAGTTTTTGCCTGGCTATTTCTTCCAGGCTGCCTCATCATCAGGCAGGAGGTTGAAAGGAGTTTGGATGTTATTTCTTTTTTCAGGAGACTTAGTATAGGAGGTGAATCCCACGGTGTGTCATTACAGATGCATGTACCAGAGCAGAGCCAGGGGGGTTGGGAAATGTTGCTAGTCACACAGCACATCCTGTAATGATCTCATGGGGAGCTGCACTGATGATCCCTCAGGCTGATCACAGCAGCAGCCCATCACCTATCTCCGGTATCCCTTGATGGAGGGGTTAAGGTGCTACCTTCTGCTTACAGGGCAAGCAGAAGCTGTGTGGCCAGTAAAGCCAGCTACCAAACTTGAGGCCAAAGCAGTTCAAGGACTTTTCATAGTTGGGCAAGTTCAGCCTTGGTGTCGTTTGTTTGTTTTGTGTTTTGGATGCTGGCAGTGATTCAGACCATGTAGTGTCTGTGGTGGAAGAATGAGCCTGTAGCAGAATGAGTCCCACAGTCTCTACAACTGCATCTTGACGGTCTGGGAAAATCCAGGATGGGAAATTCAAAATACGGTTTCTGCTCAACAGACATCTATTTTGCTCCATAATAGAGTCAAAAATGTATGATGATAAAGGAAAAAGAGAAGGATAGGTCTCTGGGTGGTATGAAATGGGTTACTTTTAATAGTTTTCAACAGATGCAATTTTTTTTTTTTTTTGGTACTGGAGATTGAACTCAGGGGCACTCGACCACTGAGCCACATCCCCAGCCCTATTTTGTGTTTTATGTAGACACAGGGTCTCAACAGATGCAAATTAAAGTTTGGATTTAAAATAAAAATCAGAAGGATAGGAATGGGATCTTTAATATGGGCATGAGAGGTTCACTAAAGGGGTTTACAAAGGTGTGGACAGGGTGTACGGAACCAACAAGGAGAGGGCCCGGAGGCAGGGGGAGCAGTGTGCACAGCCCCAGAAGTAGCACTGCACAGGGGCCCCAACGGGGGCCATCAGCAGAAGTAGGAGGCCATCCCCTCTTGCTCCCTGGTTTCCAGTCAGTGCTACTCATTGCCCAACCTATGCAACACCCAGGGGCCAGCAGGCACTGATGCTGTCCCTCCAGGGCTGATCCCAAGCACAGAGTGGGGTGGGACCTCTGGAGCGCTGCAGAGGTCCATCACAGCCCCAACTGCAACCACCAGGCCAAGGCACCCAGCCCCATGGCTCCCTCCCGGCCACAGGCAGCCAGGTCCTTTCATTCCAGTTGAGAACTGTCAGAGACCTGTGAGATCTGTCACCCTGGGACCCCACTGTGGAAGAGAGAAGGAACACAGGAAGCTCGCTCCTCCTTCAGGCTTGGATGCCAGAAGGTATGCATGCAACACTGGGGAAATCCTCCTCTCCTCCCAGGCCAGGGGAGATCAGCAGTCCTACTTGGCACCGCCAAGGCTCCTGCATCATCCTGCATTTCTAAGTGGCTATATTGGTGGGTGACACGTAGGGGGGCTCTTCCTGACTGTTTCTATGACCTCAGATGGAAGCTTTCCTCTGGAGGTCTATCCAGAGGAGCACACATCCACCTGGGGAGGGGGGTTTCCTGTAAGGTAAATATCCCTTTATGGAGTCGCAGAGCGTGGTGCAGGAGAGGACCCTGACGGAGCTGGACCATAAGTGGTAGAAGAAGGAGCCTGCAAACTTCCAGGGGATGGGAAGGGAACGAGGAAGGTCTCATATGTGAAGAAGGTCCTGGAAATTTATTATCTTCCTTTTCCTCTCAGAATAGAGGACAGTGATCTAGCGTTTCATGAGCCATGGGTAGGCCCAGGGAAGGGACCTCTGGGAGCTTTCTTCCCTCCCAGGGCAAGGTCCTCTCTTTCACCCATGGAAGGCACACAGGTGGATTCCAAGAGACCTGATTCTCTTCAGAACACACAAACTTTTTTGGTGAGTATGAAGATATGCTCTCAAATGACAACTTTTGGTAACAGGAAGATGAAACTGCTGAGACAGAGAGACCACTGCTTAGCTGGGTGCCTGGAACACTTCGGAAAGTGGTAGACCAGATGGTCAGAAGCAAAGGAATTAAAAACAGTATCAAAATAGCAAAAGACCTGTACAACACAAAATGTCACAAAGAAGCAGTGAGAATTCAGTCTTTGATCCCATGGGAGTGGGAAGATGTGGGGACAGAGAGTGGAAGAAGACAGACAGAAGGAGATCAGGGGAGCTGAAGGAGGGGCTCAGCCAGTGCCGCAGAACCTGGGGAGGAACCTGGACTCTCCTTACCGGGGCAGCACAGAGTTCTTCAAACATGGTGGACAGAGCCGGCCCTTCGGACAACCAGTGCCCTGGTGCTTGGTGCCCAGTGGGCACCCAAGACACAATGTGAAATAAACTGTGGATGGATGAATGGAGGGAGGGTGAGCAGGGAGCCGCGAAACCAGCACTCCATCAGGACCTGTGAGAGGAAGGCTGCGGAAGAGAAAAGAAAACCAGCATGGAAACCAGACCCTGGGCTCCAGCCCAGGAGGGACAGAGGTGGTGCTGGTCAGGGCCTGTCCGGAGCAGCTTCAGAGGAGGACCCATTGCTTGGGGGCTCAGGGAAGGTTCTGGGCTTGCTGTGCAGTCCTTTGAGCCCTTGGGCATCTATAAAACCACATCCAAGTTCCAGGGGCAGCACAGCCAGAGAGCCAGGCTGATGTGGCTTCCTGGGCAGATCCCTACAAGGGGGCAGGGGGCAGGTGCGTCCCTACCCACCACGCCACCCACTCATCCAGATCCACCCTCTCCCCTTGTCCCTCCCCGCCTCCTCTGGGATTTAGACTCCTAGCATTTCCCACGCAGCCTGACTTTTCTTTCTAAGAACCAAAGAGGAGAAAGGAAACTGAAAGAGAACCAGGATTGAGCCAGAAATGGAATGTTGGAGGAGGAGGGGAAGCAAACATAGTGGCTTCCAGTCACCCTGGAGGGCACCTGAATGAGGGGCACTGTGCTGGTGTAGACCAGCCTTCCCTTGGCATCATTTGCGCCAGAGACACTGGAACTCTTACATGCAGAAACTGTGCTTTATCCTAAGGCCAAGAGCCAACAGCAAGGACCTGGGGCTATCCCCTGAAGGGGTCCTCAGCCTGGTAGCAGAGGCCAAGATACTGTGATAGGGCCATGCTGCCTGGGGTGCGGGGGCAGCCTGGCAGCCTGCCCTGCCTGCTCACTGGGCATGTCCCATGGGGAAGACTTCACCAGCAAGTGCACTGGGCCTGGAGGAGGACAGGTTGAAGTGTCCAAGGCTCAGGGCCTGGGAGAAGGAGCGCCCTGGCTAGACCGAGTTCGTGTGTGCGTGTGTGCGTGTGTGTGTGTGTGGTGGGTGTGTGGTGGTGTGCGGTGAGGAAATGTGTGGGGGGCCAGATGAGTCTAGCACAGTCAGGGCCTTGCACACCATGCTGAGTAGGGATGTGCTCCCCCAGAGTGGAACACCCCTGTGACTTTTTAGGGCTGCCAGCTGTCCACAGGGGTTTGAAAGAATGCAGGGGCTTGGAGGAAGGGGGATGACTCGCAGAGCCCCCCGTGGAGGGCTGCCCTTAGCAGCAGCGCTCTCCTGGGCAAGAGCAGCGCCGACCAGGCTCACAGCCTGCGGAGCCCAGGCACACCCAGCACTGCATGGGCTGAGGGTGAGGGCTTGGGGCTGCCTCTGCTTCGCAGAAGACTCCAGCTCCATAACAAGATCCCCACAAGTCCCCCTGGAGACAGCAGTGCGGCCCAGCGGGCGCATCTCTTTTCCAGCAAGATCCGAGAGGCGGAGCGCTGCAGGGCGGCGGGGAGAATCTGCTTAGGAATCGGTTTCGTTTCTGAGCCTGGCGCCACCGCCACCTCGGGGCCTGGGCAACCGCGGGTCTGGTTTTCTTTTCCCGAGAGTGGGCGGGGCTTGAGGGAACACTTAAAGCCTCGGAGCCGGACAGCGCCAGCGCTGCTGCAGGGGTACGGGTGAGTGTGGCCAGCCGGGATCCGCGCACCCAGAGCGCGAGGGGATGCGCCGAGGGCATTGGGCCTGGGGACTGGCGCCCAAGGCGGGCACTGCGGGGACATTGCGCGGTGAGGGGAACAGGAAAGCTGATGCGAGGGCGCTGCCGGGGGGCTCAGACCACCTTTCATTCTAGTTCCCACTATCTAGCTGCTGAGGCTTCCTGATGGAGCTTGGCAACTGTCCCCTAAGCGGCAGCGACTTTGCTGCTGGAGTAGGTGGGCAGGCAGACAGATGAGGTGTGCAGGGGACGTTCGCAGAGGGACTCAGGTTAAGGGTGGGCCCTGAAAAAGTTTTAGATCGGCGGCTGCTAGGCTGCGAGCCCACCCCAGCTGCTGACCCTGGTCTCTGGCTTCATGCTTCCTGCTAAGTGGGTGCAAGCCAGCAAGACCAAGTCCTGGAAGGGCAGATGGGCGGGGTCTTCAGGGATCCAGCAGGAGGTTCCCGGGAAGGGGTGGCAGAGACTGGCTTGTGCACAAATGCTCCTGCTCCAAGTCCTCCCCAGCCCGGGGTGTCGGTGACTGGGGCAAACTCAAGTTCAGAGGTTTTATTTCTGAGCCTGAAGTCTCCTCCACCTAGGGGGCTGGGGCACAGCGGGTCTCGGTTTTCTTTTCTCGAGAGTGGGCGGGGCTTGAGGGAACACTTAGAGCCTCGGAGCCGGACAGCGCCAGCGCTGCTGCAGGGGGGCGGGTGAGTGTGGCCAGCCGGGGTCCGCGCACCCAGAGCGCGAGGGGACGCGCCGAGGGCATTGGCCTGCCGAGCGGGCACTGCGGGGACATTGCGCGGTGAAGGGAACAGGAACACTGATGTGAGGGCGCTGCGGGGGGGCTCAGACCACCTTTCATTCTAGTTCCCACTATCTAGCTGCTGAGGCTTTCTGATGGAGCTTGGCAACTGTCCCCTAAGCGGCAGCGACTTTGCTGCTGGAACCTGTGGGCAGACAGACAGATGAGGTGTGCAGGGCTGGCGGAGGGACTCAGGTTAAGGGTGGGTCCGGAAAAGGTTTCAGATCCTCGGCTGCTAGGCTGCTGGCCCTGGTCTCTGTGGTTTCATGCTTCCCACTAAGTGGGTACAAGCCAGCAGGGCAGAGTCCTAAAGGAATGGAGAGTGGCCAGCCATCTTCCGACTGATATAGGAAGCCAGGGGCCTTTGAGTCCTGCCCCCACGCGAGGCTGGTGATCATGAACTGCTCAGATGGGATTCTGGGAATGAACTGGTCATATTGCAAGTGAAGGTTTTTTCTGGGAAGCCGGTCTAGTGCTGCTAGCCACTGATTGTCCATCCCAGAGGGTTCTAGAAGAAAAACAAAAGGGAGGAGAAAGCACTGGGAGGGTTGTTTACAAACCTAGACTGAGCCACTTTGGGAAGGTGGCTGATTCTCAGTGCTTTAGATTGTCCCTAGAACTCCTGGGCAGGTAGTCCCTTTAGGCTTCTAAGGGAGGAAGGCTCCAAATCCTGCCTCCCTTCCTGCTGTCCTTTGGGGTCTGAGCTGAGGAATCTGCCCCGCTTGGATGAGCCCAGCCAGCAGCCTAGATGCCCTTAGGCCTGCTGCAGGGACTGTGGCCAGCACTGCTGGAAGCTGGCGCCTTGGTCTGGGAGACACGCTTAGGCTCCCACAGCCTGAAATCTGGAGTGCAGAAGCAGCAACTCCTACCCAGCCTCCCAGGGACATGCGGTAACCACAGGCAGGAGTCTGCCCTGGAAGGGAACACAGAGCCCTCACACCTGGACAGTGGCCCCTCACTAACCCTGAACTGTGAGACAACAGAAACCCAGGCAAAACCCAGTCCTCTGTGCGAGGGGACCACACTACCATCTTGGGCTCTGCCCAGTGGGGTTGTCAGTACTGAGGGAGGAGAGCCAGGAAGGAGAGAGGGACAGCCTAGCTCCCCTGCAGTCTCCGCTGAAACACAGGATGCAGCATCTGATCTCACCAACAAACTTGGGCTGAGAGCTGGGGGTCATGACCACGAGACTCTACTATGATCCACGTTGGTGGATTATTTGGTCCAGTTACAGGCTGCAGCTGGATGCCCAGAGCAGTGAGAGTGGACACCGGGAGGAATTGCTGAGATTTCCTCTCTGTGAAACCCCTCTGATGATCAGAATGATCCTAGAAAGGTATAAAGGTTTGTGGCTTGCAGACAAAACACACAGGACTTAGCTTTCAGGAATCTCTGTGTAAAGCAAACAGAGGAGGGAATGTGTTCCCAACGACCTGCTTTGGTCAGACAAAGTGAACCTGTGGTCATGGAGAACAAGCCTGGGACCCATGCTGGCATCTAATGGTGCACTGAGGCCCACCGTGGCAGTCTTGGCCCAGTAACATGGTGATCCAGAGGGGCAGATGGAGGGGGTCTTCTCTGTGGAGCCAGGGACCCCGTAGGAACACAAGGTCTTCTCAAAATAGATGGAGACAGTTGTTTAGAGAACAGTCATGCCACCAGACAAACTGTACAAGTGCCCTCTGAAGTCAGTGGCCTTCCTTATCACCCCTCTCCTGCCTGACCAAAGCAGCCCTGCCCTCTGGGAGTCCCCCAGGGTTGACAAGATGCTGCCCTGGGAGCAGGTCAACCTGGGAGTGGGTAAAGGGGTGGTGGTTCTACAGGTGCCTGGGTGTGTTCTTTAGCCCGGGCCCCATCCCCAGGGCTAGGGCTCCAGCTTCACTGACTGGGACGCTTCCTTGAAGCACAAGGTGTGACAGGAGACAAGGAAGATGATTCCTCCTCTATCAGAAGTCAGTTGCCCTCATCCTGCTGCTGTGGAATCCAGCCATCTGTCCACAAATGGAGACGCTTACATGGCAGAGAAAAGTCAGGCCCTGGTGAGTTGCTCTGTCAAGAGGGATGCTGTTTGAGGTGCGTGTCCTTGTTCTTCCTGGGGCAGGGCATCTGGGTCCTCTGCATGCTCTACCTGGGCCCAGGTGCAACCAAATGGGGACCAGTTGCCTTAGCTGGATGTGGCTGGGCGCCACATTGGTCTGGGAGCCCAGGGAGATGCAGATGGGCCGGGGTAGGGACAGGGCTGGCCACATGCCCAGGGCACACTGCGCTGTCCCCTGTCTATACTGTGGCTCAGTGTGGAGCTCAGGTCCTGCCAGGGCTCATTACGACATTCCCTCCCTAAGGAAGCCACCTGTGTCCCTGATTGTAGAACGGGGACCTGTTTTTGGTGGGCACCAAACATGGGGTGAGGAAGGAGACCCCCTGGAATCTGATCCCAAAGCCGACCCTTTCAGCGGTGTGATGTGACAGGTTCTCCGTCCCCTCGGCAGCCTGGCCTCCCAACTCCAACGAGGAACCAGAATAGCACTGGCTGCTCATGGCCATGGAGGAGAAAATGCAGCTCATGCCAGGTCCTCAGGAGGGGCTGGGGTCTTTGCTCTGATGGGTTTGAAATGCTGCCACCAGCCTGCTCCCGGTGGGCTTTAATTCTAAGCACTATTCAGCAGGTTTCCAGTGATATTAACAGCAGTGTTGAAGTCAAGGCAAAGGAGAAGGCCACCGACTTCTCAGCTCCTCACAGTACCTGTGTGCACTCCCCTGTGTCTCCCTCCCAGACTCCCCTCTTGCTGGGTTGTGACTCTAGGGTGTGGGGTGGGAGAATCATAGCCACCAGGACAGTCATCCTTCTGTTCTGTGACAAGATTCCTGAGGTGATCCACTTACAAAAAGGAAGGACTGGCTCAGGTCACAGTGTTGGAGGTCTCAGTTCCTGAAAGTTAATCGGCCTGTTACCTTGAGGCGTGGTGTCAAAGTGTGGCTGGCATCCTGCCAAAAAAGTGGTCCCCTCAGTGGCTGGGAAACCAGAGAGAGAGAGGAAGGATGGGGCCCCTATGTGCACTTCAAGTCCCCACCTGTTAAGCTTCCAAAGACCTCTGAGTGCTCCCAAGCTGGGAACGAGGTCTTCACCACACGTGCCTCTGGGGACAGATCCAAATTGTAACCTCGACTGTCACCCACCTGCCTGGGAGGCAGCTGCCTTTTCTAGTCCAGGCGAGAGTGTGCATCTGTGAACCACACTTCCACTTCTAGGTGAGACTGACTGTGATCCTCAGAGTGAGGCCCAGGTCACAGCCTCGGCCCAGCCTGGAAGGTGTGGAGCTGAGGGTACTCAGGCCCTGCCGCTCAGTCCTGGAGAGCTGGAGACATAGGGTGTGGCCAGCATCTGCTCCTGAGGCCCAGGTGGACTTCTCTGGCCCTCTGCAGCCATGTGCTCCCGGGGCCACCTGCACAGCAGCTTTTTTGGTTTTTATAATCAATTGCACAATTTTAATGGAACCAACTCAGGAGAAGGTGCAGAGGGGGCCAGAGGATGCCTTGTGGGAATCGCAGACTGGCCATCACGTCTTGGCCAAGGTGCTCAACTTCTGAGCAAAAATAGCAGCTCAATAAATCCTCTTTCAAATAGAACAAGGTAAAACCTGCTTGGTTCCCGCCTGCTTCCGGATATAGGCCAAGTGTGCTGGCGGGGACACGCTGCCAGGCCATCCCGGTGTTCACTGCCACTGCTCCAGTTTATGTTCCACCCCTGCTTCATTTCAAACAGATACTTTTGCTGGGTATAGAATTCCGTGTTGATGGTGTTTCTTGAGTACTTTCAACATGTCAGAGAAGGAGGATGTAGCCCAGGTGGAGCATGTGTGTAGCACAGTGATGCCCTAGGCTCCAAACCCAGCACCAAATACACAAACAACAAAAGCAGTGTCTCCCCACCTGCGCTGGAGGTGATATAACCTGCTGTGTAGTTCATCTTCGGTCCTCTGAACACACTCTTTCACTTTCTGGCCACTTTTAGCCTGTTCCCTTTAGCACGGCATTAGAACAATTTGAATCTAACATGCATGGATGCAGTTGGTCTCGTATCCCTGTTGATGGGTCTTTAAGACAGTTTTGGACCTTCAGGTGCGCCTCCCGCCTTCCGATGGAGGGTGGGTACCATTGCTTCAGTATCTCCCCTCCCTTGTGTTAGGCTCAGGGACCATGTATTGTTGCGGTCCACATTGCCATGGTGGAGTGTGACCTGCACATGTGGAGTCTCCTCTCTCTCCCTGTCTAGGGGCCCGAGAACAACCTCTGCAGGCAGTATGAGGAGAAGGTGCGTCCCTGCATCGACCTCATCGACTCCCTGCGGGCCCTGGGCGTGGAGCGGGATCTGGCCCTGCCTGCCATCGCCGTCATTGGGGACCAGAGCTCGGGCAAGAGCTCTGTGCTGGAAGCTCTGTCGGGAGTGGCTCTCCCCAGGGGCAGTGGTGAGAACTGATTTCTAATTGTTGTCCTGAGGTGCCTGGGTGGCATCCACAGCAGCTCTCCATGGTTCTGGAGCCTGTGGGTGCAAGACAAAGGTGTGGGTTCTCCTGAGGTCCCCTCCCGGGCTTGCAGGTGGCCACTTCCTCAGTGTGGCCTCATCTACTGCTGCTTTTCCTCTGTGCAAGATCCCTGGGGTCTCCACCCCCTTTTATAAAGGTGCCAATCACATTGATTAGGGCTTCCCTGTTGTGACCCCTGATGAAGTCTATCAGCTTGTATAGCCTCTTTAGTGGCCCCGTCTGCACACACAGTCACATCGGGGTGAAGCGGCTCAGCCTGTGCATTGGGGTGAGCAGCTCTTTCTCTCACACCATCTGGTTACACATGTTTGTGGAGGGTTTGGCTCTGTAGTTGGTGGAAGGTCTGAATGGATAGTGTCCCAGACCAGAATTATGTGCACTTGGGTGTCTTTCCTGAGCCCGTCACACCAGGTTACCTGCCACCTAGGGAGACAGTGCTTGGCACTCTGTAGAGTGATGGTGTTTGAGCTGCATGGCCAGGGACACCATTGAGGGCTCCGGGGAAGAGGTCAGACTGAGCAGTGTCAGGACTCAGGTGAGAGGTGTTAGCCACCCAGGATTCAGAAGGAGCTTGGGGGGGGAGTGGGAATGTGGCCTGGGGGCAGTAGGGAGTGGGGTGTAGCCCAGGGACAATAGAGGGTTGCTTGCCTGTGGTGGACGTTTCCACTGCAGTTTGCCACCTGAGCTGATGCAGTTCATTAGGAGCAATTGGGAAGTCTGAAGGATTCGCGGCTTCAGACGAATGAGCGAGTCCCTGGGGTGACTGTTCCAAATGCTCATGTCTGAGGTCACCCCTCCGGGCCTCAAGAGCAGAGCAGAGCACTGACGTGAGCGTGGTCTCACAGGTATCGTCACCAGGTGCCCTCTGGTGCTGAGAATGAAGAAGCTGGGGCAGGAAGATGCGTGGAGGGGCAAGGTCAGTTACCTGGACATGGAGTTGGAGCTCTCAGAGGCTTCACAGGTGGAAGGGGAAATCAGTAAAGGTGAGTGTCCGTGTTCCCTGGGGGTCTTGCCCAGACACCTGGCCCAGCTAGTGCAGAAGGGTCCTGTCTCCCCCGCCTGGGGTTCACTCCCTGAGGAGCCCTCCCTGCACCCACCCCAGAGCTCCTGCCCTTCCTCTGCCTCATGTTAGTGTCACTAACACGTCTTGGGGACCTAGGTATTGAGGGAGCAATGAGCTGCTGTGGCCACACATGCGGACACATGCCTTAGTCATTATTTGCAGCCATGTTCCAGACTGCAACAGACATTCCAGAAGGATGGTGTACACATTCAGAAGAGCCCAGTGGCATTCAGGAATCTTTTCCTGTCCTGAATGTGTCAATACTGAGAGGGACACAGAGAAACGCAGGCTCCTAACAGAACTCACCTGAGGCGCACAGAGAACTCATAGCTCCTGGTGCCCTAGGACGCGCTTTCAGTCAGTTCCTGGCTTGGGTCTGGGCTTTACCAGTATTTTTAGATTTCTCAATGTGACCTCTCCACACCCAGAGGAGGGTCATGGTGTGCCATCAGGAAGGACTCTAGGCTGGGCTCCTTTGGAGATGTCCCAAGTCCCTCTGTAGACTGTCGTGGCCACACCAGGGAAAGTACTGAGTCAATTCTATTTTTTTTTTTTTTTTACTACCGGGGATGGAACTCAGGGACACTTGACCACTGAGCCACATCCCTAGCCCTATTTTGTGTTTTATGTAGACACAGGGTCTCACTGAGTTGCTAAGCGCCTCGCTGTTGCTGAAGCTGGCTTTGAACTCACAATTCTCCTGTCTTAGCCTCCCAAAGTGCTGGGATTACAGGCTTGCCCCACCACGCCCGGCTGAGTCAAGTCTGGAGGAAATGTAGGATCCAATCTCCAAAGGGGCAGGTGCTCCAAACCTGCTGCCACCCAGAGCCCCAGAGCCAGAGTGGCTGTGGCAGCATCCCTAGAGTGGGGCAGTGCTTTTCAGAAACACTAGGGTTCCTTTTCTTCTCCTGCAGCCCAGAACATCATCGCCGGGACAGGGCTGGGCATCAGCGATGAGCTCATCAGCCTGGAGATCAGCTCTCCCAACGTCCCGGATCTGACTCTAATTGACCTTCCTGGCATCACCAGGGTGGCTGTGGGTGATCAGCCTGCTGACATTGGGCGACAGGTGAGAGTCCAGCCTCCATCTGCCTGGGCCCGGATGAGGGGGCGCTGCTTTAGCGCAGCAGGAGTTCAGGTCCTGGTAGAAGGGACGTGCGGAGGTGCATGGCAGTGGAGAGCCAGGATCACGATCTCCTAGTGCGATGGAGACAGCCCTGAATCAGACACGCTCTGTAGTTCCTGCCTGTGGGAACCCTCCTGCACTTGTGTGGGCAGGACAGAGCAAGGTCAGGCTCTCCCGACACTCCTTGACCATTGGAAATAGCAGAACATCACCTTGTCTCCTTTCTTAGAGAAGAGGGACTTTTGTACCTCTAAAAGCAGAACAGCATTAACTCTTTTTGTGTCCTCGGGGACAGCAGGCAGCTGCAGCCTCAGAGTCCTCCCTGACCTTGGTCTCCGCAGTCCGTGGGCACCGTACCCTGTCTCTCTGGCTTGGCGGAGCCACAGGGCAGTGCTTGTGGGTTCACTTGCCCACAGTTCCTCCTTTGGGGAACTAGTTGCAGATCCTGAGTGCCTGAAGGGCACGTGCATGGCCTGGGCCTGTCCCCTGCTAGTCCACCTCACTGCTGGGAAGTCACAGCCTCTCATTTCCTGTAGATCAAGCGACTCATCAGGAAGTACATTCAAAAGCAGGAGACCATCAACTTGGTCGTGGTCCCCTGCAATGTGGACATCGCCACCACAGAGGCGCTGAGCATGGCGCAGGAGGAGGACCCTGAAGGAGACAGGACCATAGGTGAGAAGTGGGAAGCCAGGTGTGGGAAATATCCCTGGAGTGCAGGTGGGAAGGCTGGCTGGCCGAGGGTCGGGGCATGCGTGTGGCCTCGGGATCCGCTCAGGTGCAGGTTAGCTGCCTGCCAGGGCTGCAGCGGGTGAACCATGGTTAACCCTTACTGTCCACTGGTCACCTCTTAACCCCATCTGCCTTTGGGAAGGCACCCTGAACTCCTGAGGCAAGGCAGGAACAGGAAGGAGAAGCTGTCAGTTGAGAATCTCTGGAGGAGAAGCCAGGCCGGTCTCTTCAGGGTGAAGGGGAGACGGAACCCAGCCTGTCTATGCCACAGTCCTGGTGCAGGAGCTGGGCAAGGCCTCGCCTGCTAGGAAGGGTTCCTGTCTCCATGCGCCTGCCCTGCAAGGCTTTGTGGACTGGGGTCCACCGTGCATATGGGACCTGTGGGGGCGCTGTCTGTCCTTAACCCAGCTGGGAGGGGCTGGGGTGTGGTCTCTTCCTCTCTGCCTGGGGACCCTGCATGGTCTCTGATCCCAAGTCCCTGGCTGCAGGAATCCTGACGAAGCCCGACCTGGTGGACAGAGGCACTGAGGACACAGTGGTAGATGTGGTGCGGAACTTCGTGTTCCACCTGAAGAAGGGCTACATGATCGTCAAGTGCCGTGGCCAGCAGGACATCCAGTCGCGGCTGAGCCTGAGCGAGGCCCTGCAGAAGGAGAAGGCCTTCTTCGAGGATCACCCTCAGTTCAGGTTGGTCGGATGCACTTCCCCAAGGCCAGACTCAAGCAAGGCGTCAGTCCCTGCTGGGGAGAGTCACGGGGCTAAGGTAGATCTTAGCAGCGTGTGTGCGTGGAGTGCGTGTGCGTCAGCATGTCTGCCTCCGGCACTGGCTGCAGAACTGTCCTGACAGAGGAAAGGAAATAGGGCGGCCGCTCGCTAAGGCCATCCAGCAATATGGTGCTGGAGCCAGAATGGAAACAGCGATAGGACGAAGCAGGAAGCCCAGACACGGACACAGGGGCGTGGATATTTGACAAGAATTAATGCACATGTCACACCAGCGAGCTGGAGAGGTTGCTGCCCATCAGGGCCATGGGATGGTTCTTTGCATCTGGGGAAACCTGAGTGGGTCTTCCCTAACTCATCCGACCAAAAGGAACATCCGCTGAAGTTAAAGTAGACACTCACAGTGAGGGAGGCGCCTCCCTGAAGAACTCGGACACCGCCGTCTGCAGTCACGGGTGCAAAGTGTGTCTCCCAGGTGAGGTCTCTTCAGGAGGAAGGACGGCCACACTGGAGCGATTTCAGAGGAAGAGCCAGGTGGAGTCTTGGCCTTATTTCCTTCCTTTTCCCTGGGAGGCCACAGGGGTGTCCCATGGAGTGACGGGGCTCCCGGGTGCATGCGGAAGGTGGCACTCTGCAGTGCACTCCACAGCAGCCAGAAGGGGAGAGGACCCCAGTGTCCGAGGACCGAGGACCGCAGAAGCAGGGTAGCTGTGTGCAGGAGGTGGACGTTTCTATTCAGGCTCAGAAAGGCAGGAAGCCCCTCCTGCTGCCTCATGGGGGGCCGTGAAGACACTGCGCTAAGGGAAAGAGGCTGTGACGACCACCCAGGCTGTGCCTGCACTGGATGAGGACCCTGGAGCCAGCGATTTATAGCAGTAGGCGAGGAAGCAGCCGCAGGGAGGAGGCAGGAGTGGCGCTTGGTGTTTTAGGGGGCAGCGCTCCAAGACAGGGAAGTTCTGGAGGGGGAGGGGGCCGTGGCTGAGCAACACTGTGAGAGTCTTAGTGTCACTCACCTGAGCACTGTAAATGGCTACAAGTCCAACAACAGGGCATGCTTTATATGCTTTTGGAATGCATGTGGACAGTGAGGCTTGGAAGAGGCGTCACAACCCCTGCCACCTGTCACCCTCGGGGGCTACAAATGGCAGAGAGCCCTGCAATAACTCACCCTGTGAGCAGTAGTTTGGCATCAAAATGAGACTCTGTGGTCGCCTCCCTCCACATGAACGTGGTTTCCATTCTCATCCTGGGCCAGCTGTTGTCCCCCCCGTTCCCATTGGTCACGTGCATATGTAAAGAGGCACCAGGTATTTGTGTGCAGCCCCGTTCCCACGGACACTGTGTATTCACACCTGGCGCACACGGAAGGGGGTGTGTGTGCCGTGGACGTGTGTCTGCAGGTGTGCATGTGTGTGTTTGGAGACCAAATCTGTAGTTGGACGTCTTGAGACACATTTGTGAGATGAGCTGGAAGGGACACTCCAGCCCCTGTGCACACACCCTACTGCCCACAGCAGCCCTAGTCGTGCTGATCCAGCTCTGAGCATTGCTTGGGTACCAGCTCTATGCCATTGTGTTTGGTTGGACGCGCCTGAATCTGTCCCGACCTCCCCGTCTGCAGAAGCAGACTGCCATGTGCTGTCCACGTGACCATGGAGTCTCCCTCGCTTTTTCTCTCAGGGCTCTGCTGGAGGAAGGAAAGGCCACGATTCCCTGCCTGGCAGAGAGGCTGACCAGAGAGCTCATCGCACACATCTGTGTAAGCAGAGCCCCGTGTCCTCTGTGAGGGGTCCCTGGCACCCAGCTGACTACATTTACGTTATGAAATATTCAAACATGGAAAATTGTTAATAGACGCTTATATGCTAACTTGGTAGAGTTTTCTGTATTTGCTTCAGATCTGTTTCCCTTTTTTTTTAAACTGGTCTACTTTTTATGTGTTGTTTTTATGTATACATGAGAGTAGAGTGTGTTTTTATATATTTTACATACATGAAGTCTAACGGCCCATCCTTGGGTTGTCTGTGATGTGGAATCACTGGTCATGTGTTCATTTATACGAATGTCAACGTAGGAAAGTGACGTCCGATTCTATAGCCATTCCCATCCTCCCTCCTTCCCTTCATTCTCCTTTGTCTAATTCAATGAACTTCTATGCCCAATTTGGGTTTTGGGGGTTTTTGGATTGGTTTATTTCACTCAGCATGATCAGCTCCAGTTCCGTTCACTTCCTGTTAAATGCCATAACTGATTGTTGGCCAGGTAAGATTTCACTGTGTCTATGCACCACATTTTCTTTATCCGTTCTTCTGCTGACATGCACCTAGGTTGGTTCCATAGTCTAGCTCTTGTGAATGGAGCTGCTCTAAACATTGATGTGGCTGTGTCACCATAGTATGATGATTTTAAGTCCTTTGGGTACAGACCGAGGAGTGGATATCTTCAGCCAAGTGTTAGGAACAGAAGTGCCTGCCAGCGTCCACCTGTCGAAGCGGCATCTAAACACTGAGGAATCTCAAGTTGTCCAGCTGCAGCTTTCTCAATCCTGCACAGTGGGCCTGTCTGCTCTCCCTGCAGAGGCGGAGCTTGTGGAACATGACACAGAGGCAGTGGAGCCTTGGTGGCTCCTAGGAGGCCAGGAGCCATGCTCAGTGGGCGCCCCTGTGGGGCTCAAGGTTGCATGGGCAGGAGCAGGATGTGGGCAGCCCTGGTGGAAGAGGATGCCCTTAGGTGTCTCTGCACCAGAGAGTCTCTAGAGAAAATCAGGATATCACATGTATGCGAAGCCGCTCTGCCAAGCAGACCCAAGTCCTCATTTTTATTCCCAGTCCATATGTGTATATCCCATTGTTTTTCCCAGAAATCCCTGCCACTGTTGGAAAACCAAATAAAGGAAAATATCCAGAAGGTAACTGAGGAGTTGAAAATCTTTGGCACAGACATCCCAGAGGAGGAGAGCGAGAAAACCTTCTTCCTGATAGACGTGAGTATCGCCCATGGCCTCTGGGGTAGGATCCTGCCTGGTGTCCACACGGGGATGCTGAGCCCCATCTGCTTCTGTCCTCACTCCCACGAGGCCATCCATCGCCCTCTACCCACTTGGTCCCAGAAAGGGGCAGGGTTGAGGTGGTGGCCAGGGAGTGGAGGGTGTGTGCAGGCTGGGGCAGCAGGGAGGAGGTCTCGCTCCTCTCCTCCACTCTGTCAGGAGCTCTCACCCGGGATCCTGAAGGTGGCAGGGAAAGGGTGGGACGTCTTGGTACCCAAGTTGCCTCCTGCCCTTTAATCCAGAGAGGCCCAGGATAGGGAAGGGCTCGCCCACGCCCAGCACAAACCGGACCTCCAAACACCTTGGCTCCTGTTATTTGAAGTATCTCTGCTCACACTGATGTTGTCCTTATTTGCAGAAAATTAATGCATTTAATCAGGATATCAATGCTATAGTAGAAGCGGAGGAAGTTGTAGGGCCGGAAGAAATGAGGCTGTTCACTAGGCTGCGAAAGGAGTTCCACAAATGGAGTAATGTGATTGAAGACAATTTCCAAAAAGGTGAGCATGTGGGTGTTTCTAAGCAGGAGAAGCTCAGTGCTCACTGTTCTGGATGGTGTGCATTCCAAGATCCAGGCGCCAGCAGATTGGGTGTCTGGTTCCAAGATGGCGCCACTAGCTGAGCCCTCACAGGGAAGCAGAGGCCACGCCCACTCGGGCCCTTTTAGTAAGGGCAGGCATCCAGCTCTCGGGGTGGAGCCCTTGTGACCTGAAAGATGCCACCACACTGGAGAAGAACTTCAACATGTGAACTTTGGGACATGTTTGGCCATGTCAGTGAGGCACGTCCTGGGCATGGATAGGAGCGTTGGTCTGAGATGCGGACGAGGTTCCAGGGGTGAGGATGCTGGCGAGGCAGCTGTGAGAAGGGAGCCACGTGCTCTGCTCCATGCTGCTGGCCTCAGGCCTCAGGCGTTCCTGACCGATGTGCAGGCCCCATAGAAGAAGGGAAGGTTTCAGCACCTCCCAGAGTCGCTGGGAAGAGTCGCTGCTCCCTCATAGTGAGTGGAGGGACATGGTGTGTGTGGCTGTCCCTGTTCCCATGGTGGCACTGCTGGCATAAGCCTGGCCATCTTGATTCGCGAGCTTCTGTCTCCCTGGATTTCACTGTGGCAGCAGAGAATGAAGACCAATCTCCCGCTGGGACCCACCTGCGCACCTTCCACGCTCCCCAGGGAGTTTAGAGAGGGCGGGTTCTGGAATGACCTTTACAGATTTGAGAGGCTGGAGGATGTCACAGATAAGGCTTGATCAGGGTGCAGCAGCCAAGGCCTCTTCCAAGTGACCTGCTGTCCCTGTCCACCATTCACCTCCACCCTCCAGAGCTTCAGAGCCACCGATCTCCTTGTTAGAGTAGCAAATGTGGGCAAGGCAGTGCTCATCTCTGGGTGGGCCACCCCGTGGAATCCATGGCGGGAGGTGTGGAGGTGGCTGGGGTTCAGAGAAGCGTCTTTGATGGAGAAGCATGTGTGATGCTCTTTAGGAGACGGCGACTCGCATCGTGTGTCCACTGTCCCCACACTGCTCAGACCTGCCATTCCAGAGAGCAAGGCTGAACCCTGCTGTGGGTGTGTCCTCAGGTTAGGGAGGGCCACTGGCCCCTTTCTCAACAGGGCAAATCCTTTGCAATCCTTAGTATGTAGAAGACAGAACGCTTGCAACTCCATGTAAAAGAAATAATCCAGTGAGAAGATGGGAAAGGCTGGGAAGAGACACCACTTTAAGAAGATCCAGAAATGGCCAGCAGTCACCTGGCAACACAGGGCGAGAGCACCTCACAGCCACTGGATGGATAGGAAGCCCTCACGGCTGCTGGTGGAGAGGGAGGGGAACAGCTGTATCAGTTGACATTTTGCAGTCCCCTGGATGGCCCCGCAGCTCCACCCCCTAGGTCCATCCTCCAGGGCCCTGGAGACCCACAGCCACACAGGAACCACAGAGCAGGGGTCATCACAGAATCCCAGGTTTCCTCACGTGGTGGCCTCTGCCTGTGTCCTGATCTCGTCTACGTGGACACAGTCAGGATGGACAACAGCTCACACTGACACCCTGATTTCAATCCATTGCCTCTTTAAAGACCCTGTCCACACCACAGTCACATTCTGAGGCCTTAGGTGTTGCCACTCCCACCTGGGTTTCCAGGGAATTCCCCAGAGCCACACTCAGTGTACCATGTGAAATTCTCAGTCCCAGGCCCAACATGTGACACGTGCTGAATGTGGGTGGACCTTGGACACCCCTCACAGCTGCAGGAAGCAGTCCCAACGGGCCACACACTTCTGCATCAATTTCGATGCGGCGTCCACAGTGGGCAGAGCTGTCTGTCGGCCAGCGGAGTGGGGCTGGAGAGAGGGACCCAGCAGCAGGGATGGCCTGTGGCTTCCTCCAGGGCAGGACTCTACCTCGGACCTCGATGGTGGCTGATGTCACAGAACTATGGGACATGCTGAAGCCCACAGGACTAGCCACTTGACAGGGTGATTTGCATTGCATGTGAACTGATCTCAAGAAACCTTCCCTAAGGGAAAAATCCCTGACCACACAAGGTCCCCAGAGACCAGTCCTTCCAGGCAGGAAGCTGGTCCCCTCTGAGGCTGCACTCTGAGGGGCGTTGGGAGCACAGTGTGAAGAGAAGCTGAGCGTTCTGCCTAGTGGACAGTGACACCATGCCTCGCCACAGCACCTGAGGCGCCTGCGCCCAGTTGTCCCCTCTGTTGATGGACACCTCCTGTGCCACTACAGCCTGGGAGCCCCTAGTGGGCAGGTGGCTGCAGCTGGTGTCAGGGTTGTTTCTGCCCCAGAGGCCCTGCGGTCCTGGGTAGGGAGGAGATGTGCCGTCCTCCTTTCTCCCTGGCAGAGGTGGAGGACAGTGACATAATGACATAGGCCAAGCTTTGTCCCATAGGCCTTCCCTGAGACCCTGTTCTTGCTGATCCTCGGCCTGCCCCCCGGGGGGCCTAGGGAGTCACAAAGGCCCTCTCCTTACCGCAGACTGAGGGTCATCCATTCCCAGACGGAGATTCTTGAGAACCTGCTCTTCCTTCCAGGCAGGTTTTCAGAAAGCCCAGGATGGGTGGTGCAGACCCCCTGCCGACGGCCGTGACCGAGCTCCTTTCCTCCTGTAGGTTATGGTGTTCTGCACAAAGAAATCAGGAAGTTTGAAAACCAGTATCGTGGCCGAGAGCTGCCTGGGTTTGTGAATTACAGGACATTTGAGACGATCATAAAAGAGCAGATCAAATCCCTGGAGGAGCCGGCTGTGGACATGCTGCACATGGTGACAGGTGAGTGTCACGTGTCACTTTCTGGCTTTCACTTCTCAGGTCGGGAAGGGGAGCAAAGCCAGGCCTAGGTTTACAGCGTCTCTCTCCAGCAGCCTGTTCTCTGGAATCCAAGCTCCAGCCTGCTCTTGGCCACCACTCTGACACTGCCACCAGATTAGCACAGACCCCAACGGTTAAGGGCCCATTCCTCCCACCCCCAGACTGTCCCCAAGCACATGTGCCCATCAGGAGCCCATCCCTGTTTCTCCTTCACAGCCCTGCCCCTGTCCTCGGGTTGGGGTGCCACAGATCCCAGGAACATGCCCACTGACCTCTGCTGTTGCCCGGTGAGGATGTTGAGGAGGACGCGGAGTATCTGCCACGGCCAGGTGGCCATGCTACCTCCCGGCTTGCGGGTTGGGTGGGTCAGAACACAGACACTCAGAGGTTTTGCAGAGGCCTCACCAGCCAGGCCTGGATGGTGACTGGAGCCCCAGCACTGCTTTCCTCCCTGGAGGGTGGGGTTGTGGGGATGGACAGTCTAGCTTCTCCTGACTTGTCCTCCTGGTGACCAGCCCTCATCCTGAATCTCCTAGGCCCACCCAGAGCTGTTTAGTGGGATAAGAGACACTCCTATCAGGCAGGAGGTCCCTGGGCACGTAGGGGTTGGAAAGCCAGGCTGTGGTTCCCCTCTGCCAACCTGCCCCTCTCCCCATGGCTGTGGCCACTGCCTTTCCAAAGCTCTGTGTGTTGGCGCCTCTGAGATGCAGGGTTGAGGTGAAGGGCCATGAAGCCAGTGAGGGCCTGGCGCTGCCTCAAGGGCAGAGTGGGTGGGGTGGCGTCACTGTGCCCAGGGAACCAGGTTGGAGCCCCGAGGCAGACCACGCGTTGTCTTCCTCACCCCTTCCTGAAGTGCATTACCCCTAGGTTTGGAGAAGCCCGAGGTCTCTCCTCCCTCCCCTGACACCCTGCCACATCAGGAAGAGTAGTAGCAGAGGTGGCCAGGGGCCAGCAGGGTGAGTCCCATGAACCCTGCCTCCTGGGTGTTCCTTACCAGCAGCCTGGTCACTGCAGTGCCCTGGCCCATGGTGACCCTGTGGTCCCTGCAGAAGCCCTGCAGTTACACAACAGTAGTGCGAACAGTCCATCTGGGGAGCTCCTTGTGTCTCACACAGCTGTGGCTGGGGTCACTTAAGTCTATTCGAGGAGGGCAATCTCTGTCCTTGGGGATGAAGTACAACCCTGTGAAGAGGTGGGGTGGGAACGTGTGCTCCGAACACGAGAGAGATGACGGACATTTTTATTTAAGTAAGAATTTGTTCTTGCGTTGCTTTTCAAATGAATAATGTCATGCAGCTTCTCTTGATAACCTGCAGAGGGATGTGACAGTTTTACCATGAAGTATGACTAGATTCATGGTCCCTACAAGTCACGCTCTTTGAAACTAAGCTCAGGATGAGTGGGTGGCGGCCAGGGCTGCCGAGTGTGGAGACCCTCCAGAGGTCCTGAGGCCCGAGGGCGCTTCCTGTGCAGGTGCAGGAGGGCAGCAGGCGGGGCCCCTGTGCTGTCCCGTGTCTCGGGCTCTCTGCAGACTGCGTGGGCACCACTGTGCACCCACTGCTGAACTTCTTCTTCTCTTGGTAGATATGGTCCGACTCGCCTTCACAAATGTTTCTGAAAAGAGCTTTGCTGAATTTTTTAACCTCCACAAAACCGCCAAGGTAAGAACAAAGCCCTGTATTCAAACGCGCGACCACCAGGGTGACGGTGGGAAGCATGCCTGTTGCTCCCAGTCCGTTTCCACACTGTCCTTGGCTCTTGGAGCAGCCCTTCCTCCATCTGCCTGGTGAGTCCACTGCTGAGGCCACCAGCAGGTCAGGTTTGAGCCAGAGGAGAGCTGGAGGGAGGGAGAGAGGAGTCAGACTCGCAGCCTGGACCTCTCAGGGAAGGAGCCTTGGTCAGCGTGGAGGACACAGTGTCCCCAGCGTGGGCATGCAGTGAGGAGCTGAACACAGAAATAGCACCTGGAGAGTGAGCAGACAGCAAGGAGGGAAGGAGACCCCTCATGCCCAGGGGACCGGAGCAGCCCAGAAGCCAGGCTCACCCTCTCTCCCATGCACAGCGGGGTTGATGGCTCAGCCTTTCTCCAGCCATGGCCTGGGTCGGGCCACCTTACAGGTCTGTGTCCCTACAATAGGGCATACAATACCTCCCTGGCAGGTGGTGATGAGCGAGTGGCCCATGCTGGGGACACTCAGCTCTAAGCAGGCGCGTGGTGGCTCTCTGCATGGATTGACAGTCAGCCGAATTTCCAGGCAGGGCCCCTTCCTCCTGGGCTGTCCCCAAAACTGACACATGACATACACAGGAAGCCGCTGGCCTGCATTGTGCCCCTCTGGTCCCTGTGCGACCTCTGGTGGATGGCCTATCCTCCCCGCATATCAAAGCCCATGGAAAAGCAGAGGACAAAGTCCTAGCTGAGGAAGAGGCCAGTAGTGCCACCTGGGGTGGGGGCTGCTCAGTGGGCTCAGGCTCCCTGGGGCTTCTGTCCTCAGCTGGGCCAGGCCTGGATGAGCAGGTGGGTGGCCCAGGTTGCCCCAGGCAGGGCTGTCCTCACCTTGGTGACCTGGGCTTGTGGCGTGTTGGTGACCTGCTGTCTACTGCATGATAGTTTGGTGGCAGGAGGTTGAGCTGTGTCTCTCTCACCGCAGTCCAAGATTGAGGACATCAGGCTGGAACAAGAGAAGGAAGCAGAGAGGTCCATCCGGCTTCACTTCCAGATGGAGCAGATTGTGTACTGCCAGGACCAGGTCTACCGGGGCGCGCTGCAGAGCGTCAGGGAGAAAGAGGCGGAGGAGGAGAAGAATAATAAAAAGTCAAGTTGGAGTCAGCCCGTCTCTGCAGAGGAGTCGTCCATGGCTGAAATCTTCCAGCACCTCAACGCCTATCGCAAGGTGCGTGTGCCAGGGTCTCTGTGCCAGGGGTCCTGTGGTTTCCCCCCTTTCTGAGCACCTCTCTGTCTAACAGCACTGAGCCTGTGAGGTGACCATCAGCCACCTCCCCCTTTCAGCCCTGGCTCAGCCTCCCTGGGGGGAATTCCACCTCAGATAGACAGAACTGGTTGTGGCTTAGAGCACCTGGTCATCTGGCTTCCATGGCTGTGTGGCCCTGACCAAGGGGCTCACCTGCTCTGAGACTCAGACTCTTCCCTGTGGAATGCTGTCTCCTCATGGTGAATGTTCCTGAGAGGAGTGTGGGTGAGTCCCCCAGCGCAGGTTGGCCTGTCTTGGCAGCTCCACAGGGAGGCCATCTCCTGCTGACACCTGCTTGGCGCACTGCTGCCTGTTGCTACTGATGTGAAGTCACAGGTGTAGCTAAGGCGGAGCTTCTGGGACCCTGAGCATCCACAGAGTGGGGCGATGGCGACCTGGTTTCCAGACCCCAGCCCTGCCCACTCTGGGCTGCTGTCAGGCAGAGCTTCTCCATCCGGGCCTTGCATGGACTGTCTGCTCTGCCTGGACCCCCGTGCCTGGCAGGCCTGGGCCCCATGGCTCAGTTCTCCCGGGCAGCTCGTGGCTCTGGGTGCAGCGCACACTTGGAGCAGCAAGGCTGGAATCCAAGGCCCAGCCCCAGTCCCTGCAGTCCCAGGGCTGTAGACCCACGGTGAGCTGGTTACAGGAGGCAGGAGTGCAGGGCTCATCCCTGAAGCCACCTGTCACCTATGTGCTCAGGCTGCCCGAGGGAGGCACAGGGACCTTTGCTGAGGGTGAGGGGTGCACAGAGCAGAACGGCTGAGCCTTCAGAGATGTCTTCACCACCCCACGGGAGCCCTGCAGGCTGCCCCAGAAGCAGCCCTTCCCCAGGGTCTTGTGGCTGCTCCCAGGTGACTCCGTGCCCTGCAGAGCTGCCCTGAGTCTGCGTTTTCTCCTGGTTCTGCTCAAAGGCTCGCAGGCTGCACGCGGCTCTGCACTTGGCTCCTTGCACGGCTCCCTGGAGATTGATCCAGTCAGATGCCAAGAGCCGCCTGGCTCCTCCAATAGCTGCCGTGTCCCACGTTAGGGATGGAGCCCAGGAGTCCATCGCCACTTGATGGCATCCTCTCTGCAGCCTCTGCTACCACCCGGATGTCACAGGGAGCAGCCCTGTCCACACCCCACGCTGTACACCCCGGAGTGCTGAGCGGGCGCCTGCTGCGTTAGTCAGGGCAGTGCCAGGCAGACAGGGCCAGGAGGAAGGAGTGTAAGAAGTCAGAAAGTGGCCAGTGACGGGGGCCAGTGATTGTGGAGCTGGAAACTGGGGCCAACTGAGGTTCTTCTTCCTCAGGGAACATGGGTTTGGTCTTAAGGCCTTTTCCCTGATTCGACAAGGCCCACCCATCATGAGAGAATCACCTTCTTACTTAGGACCAGCTGTGGTCCTCGCTCCCACCCGACCCTTCCATTCCTAGGTTCAGGCACGTCCTCCACACGCCCCTGCCCACAGCTCCTGTCCCCTCCTGCACAGCACCCTGGGGTTCCCGCCTGCTCACCCCAGCATGCACCCTGCTCCACTCCCTCTCAGCCTCTCCTGCAGCAGCCACTGGGTGCTCCTCACCTGCCTGGCGTCCATGAGGGCCCTGGCCTGCAGCCTGCATCCCAGAGAGGGAACTTGAGTCTCAGAGAGGTCGCAGGACGGGTTTCCTGAAGTCCGCCTGTCCAGGGGGACGGAGTCCCTGGAAACTGACACTGTGGCTCCTCAGATTCGGGCGCCCGTGGGCTTCTCGTGGCCCGGCCTCCTTGCTGCTAAGACCTGAGGCTTGGTAACAGGAAGCTGTGGACTGTTCTCAGAGGAGCTGCCAGGGGCTTGGGAAGGTGGTTTTGTGCGATGTAGCATGTTGTGGTTTAGGCATGTCCAGCCTCTTCCATGAGCAGGTGCCCATGGTCAGGGAGGCTGGGGACATGCGCTCCAGCTCATTCTTGGATGTATGAGGGTCGGTCTCTGCCCCATGCAGGGATCCTCTCTGCCCCCAGCACAGAGGCCACTGTGGGGGCTGAGTCCAGGCCAGAGCCCAGCACCTGCCGAGTCTGGCTCACTGGGATCTGGGTCCCTCCATGACGAGGTCAGCGTCCCTGCTGGCACCTGGCCCTCACCCTCCCGTGACCTGTCCCTTCCTTCCAGGAGGCTCACAACCGCATCGCCAGCCTCGTGCCCTTGATCATCCAGTTCTTCGTCCTGAAGACGTTCGGCCAGCAGCTGCAGAAGGCCATGCTCCTGCTCCTGCAGGACAAGGACGCCTGTGGCTGGCTGCTGAAGGAGCGCAGCGACACCAGCGACAAGAGGAAGTTCCTGAAGGAGCGGCTCTCGCGGCTGAGCCAGGCCCGGCGCCAGCTGGCCAAGTTCCCTGGCTAGGCAGCTGTGTGCAGCCATGTCCACAGCACAGGGAGGTGGCCTGGCCTTTCCTGGGGGCTCTGTGACAACGCTTCAGCAGTAGAGAGCGAGCGCTGAGCCAGGCTGCCAGCGAGGGCTCTGCCGGCCCTGGATGAGGGTCAGGCTCTGGGGTCAGAGGAGGCCCCCTGTGCCCAGGCCAGGCTGGGTCAGCGCCCTGCCAGCTTCCTTCCGGGTTTGCCATGTCCTGTCAGCAGCGTGTCTGGCGGTGGGTGGGAGGGCTCATGATGGTGTCCCCCTGTCCCTAATAAACTCTGTGGCCTGGCACTTCTCTGATGGCTTTGTGCCTGGGGGACCCTGAGCATGGAGGAGGAGCAGCCGAGGAGCTGGGACCTGCACTGGAGCTGCCCTCCCTGGGAGCCAGGGAGGAGAGAGGGCAGCAGGGCCCTGCTGTTCCCTAGAGATGACAGGGAAGGGGGCAAGCTTGAAGAGACAGCAGTGACAGCCTCGCCTGCCTGGCCTCAGGTGTGTCTCCGTGCCTGCTGGGCGCCTGGCCTGCAGGGAGGCTCTGTGGAGCCAGGAGAAGAGGAGGCTCTGCCGGGGCTCTGGGTGCAGAGCTCTTTTGGGGAGTGGTCCTGGCAGAGAGGGCAGCTGGTGGAGGGTGCCCCGCCTGCAGGAGGAGGGAGAGGCCCTGTGTGGCCAGCCAGGGAGGGCAGCCGATCAGCCACGGGTGCACTCCACACCCGAGCCTCCTGTTGCTGCTGGAGCCTCCACCGTATGAGGCCACACAGGGTGGAGGGCATGACCCGCAGTAGGGCACGGGGGATGGCGGGCACAAGTGGCCCTGTCCTTAGGAGGGAGCCCTGGGCATCTGGAATGCCCAAGCCCACAAAGGAGAAGACGAGGACCAATCCAGACACGAGGGGCAAGGACCAACCAGCAGAGGGACGTTGTCTAGGACACCCAGTCTGGACAGTCCAGCTGGGGCCTGAGTCCCTGTGCAGCCGCAGCCAGGGATCTCAAGGTCTGCTGCCCCTGGACAGGAGGGGCTCAGGCCACAGTGGACACAGGACAGGGCACAGGGTGGATCTGGGTGGTCTCCTCCGTGCACGCCTCCACCCAGATGTCTTCTCACACTGGGACAGGATGCTCCTTAATCCTTGGTCCGGGTCAGATTTGTATACAAGCCAGGGTGCAGGGGCCTGTGGGCATGGCCCAGTTCCACAGTTATGGCAGGCCGTGCCCACGAGGCTCCCTGGGGGCTGCCTGTGCCCCTGCAGGAAGACTCAGCCCAGGACTCCAGAGCTCACAGTGACTGCAGCTTGGGGAAAGGACTGTGCCTGTACCTAAGGCTGGGCGGGCAGTGCCAGCTCCCTATGGCCCCAGGCCTCTCCCTCCAGAGACACCCC
>PVHX01005709.1:0-109070 GCA_004024805.1 Geosciurus inauris | reverse complement strand
CCAACAACCCAGTGCAGAATTGATAATTGCTAAAATGTTGTGACATGGATTTCAGAAATAAAACACTCGCGTTGAAATCCCCATTCCTTGGTCTTCCCCCCTCCCCCCAAGCAAACTTGATTCTCCCACCCCCGCACATCCTTCCTGGATTTGGTGGGAATGTTTTTTGGAACATAAAACATATTTTAACGTACTCTCTGTGAATGCTGCATTTTTTTACTTTATGTAAATGGTATTATGTTGTATGAATCCTTCTGCCACCCAGATCACCTTACTCAACCTCTTCTATGCGGATCCACTCGTGTGTGTGTGTGTGTGTGTGTGTGTGTGTGTGTGTACACTCCATCACTGTGGAGCTCAGGGCTCCTGGCCTGTGTGTGGTACTGTGCTTTTTCTGTTCCTCGCTCAGATCTTGCCATGTGTTGCTGAGACTCTCCTGTATGATGACTTTCGCACGTGTGTGGGAGTTGTTCTAAGATTTGCTGGGGTCTTGGAAGCCATCTAGTTTTTAAAGTTCCCTCCATTAAATTAAAGACCCTCCCAGAAGTGCTGGAATCTCAGACCCTTATTAACCAGGACATCACAGGAAGGCAGCGGGATTGAGAAGGGAGCCCCCGCCCCTCCTCTTCACATCACCTGGGGAAGGGGAGGAGCTGGTAGCTGTTGTTACTCCCAAGAGGAGCCATTGGCAGAATGGAGGGAGGGAGGTTTATGGTCATGAGAGAGGTTGGCATGCTATGGGTGACCACCAAAGGACTCTCTGCTCTGCAGCAGCCTGGACACAGAGGGCAGTGTCTCTCCCGGCATGCATTGCATACACAGGAATCAGGTAGGACCTCCATACTTTGCCTGATCAACTCGTCCATGACATAGAGGTAGCACTGAGGCCCAGGGCGGAAAGGGATTTGCCCAGGTCACATCTCAAGTTCCAAGTTCACAACAAGCACACTTTCTAGTTGCTAACAGAAAAGGAGAATTGGGTTCTATTCCCAGATGAGGAAGAGGAAGAAGCTGGGGCTACCTGCTGTGCATGGGTCACATGTGGGAGTGGGGAAAGGGGGAAGGTCTGTGTGCATGTGCGCGCTTGATACAAATGAGATTTTGTCCTTTGGGGACCACAGCACTGCTCCAATCAGAGGCAATTGTCCTGTGTGTTCAAGTGCCCCGGAAGGCAGAGGGAGTGTCACAGGCAGTCCCAGATGAGAGAGCCTACCTGTTTTTAGGAGTGAGGTTGGGTGACTGCTGGGTGGGAACAGAGCACTGCCTGCCCCTCAATCCCTTCCCTCTGGGTGGGCATCTCCAGCCCAGGGTAGCTTCTGAACCTCACCCTGGGAACCACACCTTGTCTTCTCAGGTTCAGTCCCAGCTGTGACCCTGGAGGATCATGTCCTTACCACCATCCATGCACACGGTACTTCAGGACAGACCACAAGGCAAGCATCGTGCTCAGTGCTGAGAAGAGGAGGGCAGCCTGCTCTGGACCCACGGTGTTCACTTGGCCTAGCCTTATCTAGCTGTTCAGAGGTGAAGGGTTGTCTCCCTAATTATCTTTCAACCTCCTTGAAGGTAGAGATGGAGTTCAAACTTCTTTGTATCACATAGTATTGTGCCCAGTGCCAAGAACATGCATAGTAGGTGCTTAGTAAATACTCTTAACACGTGAGCTCACAGGGAAGCACAAGGATTACTGTCCTGAGGGACAGATGGAAAGGTGAGGCATGAGGAGGACATGTGACTTAAACTGGACTCTTGTGATAAATAGACGCTGAAGAGACATCTATGAAATTAAAATCCAAATCTAGTTTCCACTCAAATACTGTGACTTGGACACTGACCCAACTGGTCAACCTGGGGAAAGGTAAATGTACCTTTGCACCAAACAAGCATCCTTTCCAAAGATTTTGACCAAAACAAAAGAAAAGTAAGGTAGGGCCATTATTTTCAAGGATCTGGTTGGGAGATATGACAGGTAGAGACACCTAAAGAGAATTTCAAAAGCAGCACTAGTTTGGCTGACAGTGCAGGGTGCTCAGGAATGTGCTGGGTTAGTTCCTCCCCCTCTGCCTCCAGCATGTAAGTGGTTTCACATTTTTTCTTTAGTATAGAAGGAGGTGAAAGTTCTACTATGTCTGCTGCATCTCAAGACACCATGCTGTCAGGTCAGGTCACTTGTTTCTGGCACTGTCCTTTTATTCTTTCCTTGGCTTCTTTGCCTGCCTAGAGCTCAGAGCCCAAACACAGACTTACTGTTCTCTGTGGGGAACAGTGGGGGGTGCTTGGCGAGACAGGCAGCTGGAACCTTGTGGATGGTAGGGTTGCGATAGTTCCATAGGAGGGAACCATTAGGTGCCTCCCTCTGATCCCACACTGGTGTGCCCTTTAACTGAATTATCATGTTAGGCCCTCCACGAAAGATCACAGACTGATGAGCCTGTCTTTCTGTCATCTGGCATAAGATTCATAGCTGGGTGTGGTGGCACATGCCTATAATCCCAACACTTAAGGAGGCTAAGACAGGAGGATCATGAGTTCAAAGCCAGCCTCAGCAACTGCGAGGCGCTAAACAGTTCAGTGAGACCCTGTCTCTACATAAACACAAAATAGGGCTGGGGATGTGGCTCAGTGGTCAAGTGCCCCTGAGTTCAATCCCTGGTACCAAAAAAAAAAAAAAAAAAAAAAGATTCAACCTTTCAGAATCTCCATTTCTTTATGTATCAGATAAGCATAGCTGATGCCAACTTGGCAGCCATGTCAGGATTAAATGAAATCACGTGTGTCTAAATGTGTGCCCAGAGTAAGGGTAGCACAAGTAGCCTGTCAACTAGACCTGTTGGAAAGTATTGTGGTAAGATGCTAGGACTCGATTCTCACATGTCTTCAAGTTTAAAGAGTAGGATGCTCAGAAAGGATCACTTGGATCTCCTAGGGCTGAGTTCATGGGAGCCTTCCCTACCACCATGGCTACCTCTTGGCCTCCAGCAAGAGGGCAGCTGCACCTTGCAGAGATGTGAGAACAGTTGCCAGGCATCTGCCAGCTGGGGCTGGGGGCTCTGGTTGCACCAGGCTGGCGAATGGGCCCCCAGCCAGCTCCCCAGCAGAGGTTTCTCTACGGCTAAATGGGGCACGTGCCCTGGGCTAATTGAGTCCCCTTTTATGACTCCCCCGCCCCAGTACACACTGCCTGGTTCAGCTTTCCTTATCTGGCATTCCTCCCAGTGTTTGTGCTCCTTGTCCTTGACCCCTCCTCCTATTTGCTGCTCTGGATGGGGGAGGCGGGGTCGAAGGGCCAGGGCTGGGGCAGGGTGAGCCTTTGAGCTAGTTAATCATCTCAGCCCAGCCTGCAAACCTCAGAGGCCTGGAGGGCTCTGTGTGCAACTTTGAATACGTATTTTCTGAGTGAATGAAAACAGGCAAGAATGGAGGAGGAAGGGGGCGGAGGCATGTGGGCAGCACGAGGAGAGGCTGAGGTGCTAAGAGGGAGCAGGTTGCTGGTGGGCTGGGAGCAGGGGCCCACGCAGCTCTCAATTAAGTGCACTTGGATTCCCAGGAAAGGCAGAAAGTGAAAGGGCAATCGCTGGCAGGCTGAGTCATTCCATCCAGCGAACAATCGGAAGCAATTCTGCTTCCCACTGCTCAGAAGGAATCAAAAGCTACTCTGTGGCAGCCTTTTGTGTGCAGGTCCCCAGCACTCAGCCTTTAGTGGCTGGCGGCTGGCAGAGCCTCCCTCCATTCCGGTGGGCAGCTTGTGTTTCAGTAGCGTTGATTGACATTTCTCCCCAGGAATATGATTACCCGCCAATCCTGACCTGCCCTTCCCCCTTCCAAAAATAAATCCCCAGTTGCATGCAAAGCTCATGCAAATTCAACCTCCTGCTCTCAGGGCAGGCTGCTCCCATGTGAGAGAGCAGAAGGCAGACTTGTCCACATTCATGACTTGACACCCCTGGGCACAGGGCCTTGTGGATGAAGCAAGCCACTTCTAAAGAACTGTGACTCGGATTTTTTTTTTTTTTTTTTTGGTACTGGGGATTGAACTCAGGGGCACTCGACCACTGAGCCACCTCCCCAGCCCTATTTTGTGTTTTATGTACAGACAGGGTCTCACTGAGTTGCTTAGTGCTTTGTCGTTGCTGAGGCTGGCTTTGAACTCACTATTCTCCTGTCTCAGCCTCCCTAAGTGCTGGGATTACAGGCATGCGCCACCGCACCCGCTTGTGACTTGTATCTTAAATGAGGGAGTAGGTGAGATCTCCAGAGGAGAGCTGGGTGTCTGGCTAGATTTCCTCCCCTCTCACCTGGACAGATATAAGGAACCCAGGACCAGTTAGGGGCTTGTCCAGGGCAGATGGTCCTGCCTCGTATCCCTGAAGGTGAAGCTGAAGATCCGGGTGTGAGTCCGGGTGAATGGGCATCACACATAAGGGGTCTTGAACAGGGGCTGAACATAGGTTATGCCTATTTACCAACTTTGTGGCTCCCTGAAGTACTCTGAGGCCAAGTTCAATTTCAGTTGGAAAAAATCTTTGAAAAACTGGCAATGATGGCCATTGGCTTGGGGTGGGGGGTGGTGACATGCTGTTATCTCTGTGACATCCCTTGTCCAGGTACCAAAGTTGGTAGCTGGCTAGCATTTGGTAAATCAGACAAGGCAGCGTCTCTACCTGGACAGATGTCTCAAGTTCCCTTCAAGTTCTCTGCCTCCAAGGAATGCTTTTCTAAAATTGTGACCCTTTATTCACCCGTATACAGGTCCACATGATGATCCTCTTCACTCCAGCCTGGGTTCTGGGGACAGAGGAAAATGCACCAGGTGACAGCTAAGTCACATTCCATTTCGCCCCAATAGTCAGAAGTAGGGGGGCATGGTAAGGCAGCCCCTCGCCAATGGTGCCCTTGAAAACAGAGAGGGCACTGAGACCCCTTCAGTGGCATCACAGGGGCAATTCTCCCCACCTTGCATGACAGGTGCCTGAGGCCCACCCTGCTGGCAGGGTCAGGAATCCCAGGCAGAGAAAGAACTTGGCCCCAGGTCACAGAATGACAGAAGTGAGAAAAGCTTGTAAGCCCTGTGATGCTTCATTAGAGGCCACACCGACCCAAAGAGGGTCTGGTGACTTGTTGGAGGCCACACAGCAAGCAGGAGCAGAGAGGGGGCTGCGAGCCTGGCCTTGGGCTCCCTCCCCAGGGCTTCCCACTTCTGGCTTGCTTTAACCGTGGAGCAGAAAGAAAGAAGGGGCGTGGTGGGTATATCATGCCACGCTGACAGGCACCGATTTAAAAATACTCAGACCAGACCAGAGATGAAACCTAGTGCCCACGCTGGATGCCAGCACCCTGGGACTTCCAGTGTCAATGCCAGCTGGGGCCAGGTGATGTCTTTCTATAAAAAAATGGAGCTCTTAAGCTTGGCTGGTGCTAGAGTGTGACAAGGGATGGAGGCAGAGAGGAGCAGAAAGACCTCTGTGACCCATAGGACCCCAGGGAGGGCTTGGCAAGAAAGAGGGAGAACAGGAACCAGTGGAAAGTGTGGGAGGAAGTTGGGGAGCAGGATGCATGCTGGGTCTCATCGAAGCTCTGCCTCTCCTTTTCGTCTTTGCTTCACCCCAATCTGGCTCCCCTCCATGCCCACCGAGTGTGTCCTGTGTGTGTGTGTGGGAGGGGCAGTGCCTGAGAGATTGCAGACAGAACTCAGAGAGGGACTGGAGTTGGGAGACACCCTGGCAGACAGGACAGCTCAGACCCCTATAGAAATGACCTAGACCTGTAGAGTATCACCTGGTCCCTCAGGGCACCAGCTGTGGGTACTGGGTGTTGTCCATGTACATGAGTGTGTTTGGTGTGCTCCGTGGCCTGGGCCTGTCTGTTAGGAGTCTGTGTGGCCATTCCTGACAAGTCTCTACCTGTCCTGAGTCAAACCTCTGCAACTGTCACTTGATGTGTCTGGCTGGAGAACGTGACTGCTGCGTCACCTCTTCCGCTCCCTCCAGAGCTCAGTGAACCAGAGCCTCACATGCAGCAAACAGGCCGTGGAGCCCAGGGGGAGCATCCAATTGGCTTCCCTCTGCCAGGCCACTCCTCTGCTCCTCTGCACGCCCAGAGCCTGCCACTTCCACCGGCCCAGTGAGATCATTAACTTTTTCTCAGAAACCCAAGGGGCCAGCAGATTGGCCCCCAGATATCACTGAAGTCTCTGATTCTGTCCCCTCCACCTCTGTGAACCCTCCTGCTCAGGGTTCCAGCCTGACAGGGCCAGAGGTACATAAAGAGGCTCTGAGGAGCTGGGACACAGGGTCACTTGCGCTTCATTCCAGGACCTCCTTGCCCTTCCGGCCCCCTGACCACCCTCCCTTCTCAGTAAGTTTCCACACACCCTTCCCTCTCTGATGCTGCTTCCCAGGTGCAGGGGAGGGTGGAGAAGCCTCCCTCCCTCCCCCTTGCCTCTCTCGACTATGTCTAAAGAAAGTAATGCCAGTCCTGTGCCCAGCTAAGAAATCAAATCCAAGCATTCGAACCTCCATCACTGGGGCCTGGGGAGGGTGGCCGGGCACCGTGGGACTGCCACCCTACAGCTCAGAGCAGAGACTTCCGGTGCTGGCTAAAGTTCGAGAACCACTGTTCTTGCATTTTCTTTATACCTCTACCCTAGATGTGCATTTTAATTAGAAGTCATGTGAATAGTTCCTCACCTCTCACTCCATCTCCTCTACCCTTCCATCCACCCAGGCCCTGGGGAAAGCTTATCTGCCCTCAGTACAGAAAGAAAATGGTCCCCCTCTCTCCCACCTAATCTCCTTCTCCTTCCTTCTTCCCCGCCAGCCATTTGGAGCTCATGAAACTGAAAGCGAGGATGGAGTGAAAGGAAGCTCTGGATGGACGTCAAGGTTTGGACAGAGTGGAGTGGCGGGGAGGGTGTGTGTAAGATACTGATCCCTGCTCCAATGTCGCGAAGACTTCAAAAGCCCTCTAGATGCTTCTTGGGTGCACCGCCCTCTCGAAATACAAAAACAGACTGGGGGGGTCTAGCCTGAACCCCCTTGCAGAGACTCCTTCAAAGACACCCTGAGTTGTCTTATCACAACCCATGATACCATCTAGGTGGAAGAGAGCAGAGGACGCAGGAACTCCCTTCGATAGCCCCCCCTTCCTGGGGGGCAAAGGCCCTGTGGACAATGTAACTGGAAAGCAAGGTGACTGTGGCCAAAGAGACATACATGCAGCAGGAACATGGTACTGAGCCAACGTGCCAGCCAGATCAGCTTCTCTCTGTACACAGCCAAGGCCAGTGATTTGCAAACACAAGTTTTCCAGGAACACAGCATGGGTGATCACTAAGGTGATATATACAATTACAATCTAGGTGTTTATTCTTTCTCCTTCCCTCCCTTCCTTCGTCTTTTAAGAGCAAGAGGGGGTGCTAGTGTTAATTGTACTAGGATAACGGGCACATGCTGGGATGTATGGTCACTTTACCATGCATATCATGGATCAGCCATGTTTCTTCCCACAAGGGCCAGGCCAGGGGGACAGATGAAGGAGGAAGTGGGATGTCTCCTGGCCCCTTGTCCCTCCTCACCACCTCTTAGCCCTATGTCAACTCAAGAAGCCAAGAAGCAACAGGGTAGTCAGGAGCCCCAGCTATATGGACCTCTTGCTAGGTGCTTTACCTACAGCGACTCTGCTACGACTTCATGTGCCTTCGCTTTGGGCCCTCGCCTCATCTGTCCTCATGATAGCCCATTCGAGAGAGGCCACAGTTGGAGGAGCTAATTCTGGAACCCAGGATTTCTGACTCACAGGCCAGAGCTCCTCTTTCCCACAGGTACCCTCATCAAGGGGCAAGATGGGAGCCGAGGTTGTAGTCTGGATTGATGTGCTGGTACTCCACCTCTCAGTACCACCTCCCAGTACCTATGCCAGTGGTAGTTCTGACAGGTAGAGATCACTATAGGGGTGAATTGCTGGGAGCATCCATGCATTGGTAAAATATTCCAAGTATTTACTGAGCATCTACTGTGTGCAGTCACCATCAAAGCCCTGAAGATATGGCAGTGAGCAGGACAGTCTGTCCTTAAAGATGTGTAAAGTTAGCCAGGTGCAGTGGTGCAAGCCTGTAATCCCAGCACTTAGGGAGGCTGAGACAGGAGAATTGCAAGTTCAAAGCCAGCCTCAGCCTCAGCAACTCAGTAAGACCCTGTCTCTACATAAAACAAAAAATAGGGCTGGGGATGTGGCTCAGTGGTAGAGTACCCCTGAGTTCAATCTCCAGTACCAAAAAAAAAAAAAAAGTGTGTGAAGTCATGTCAGAAAATGACAAATTTAGGGGGGAAGATGGTGGAATGAGATGGACATTATCACCCCTATGTATGGATATGACTACACAAAGGGTGTGACTCTATATATCATGTACAACCAGAGAAATGAAAAGATGTGCTCCCTTTGTGTAAAAAAACAACATTAAATTAATTAAAAAGAAAAGAAAATGATAAATTTAGCTTGGCACTTAAGGTCCCATACAATCTAAGCCCAATCTTCTTCAAACCTCATCTCCCATGATTCTGAGCTATGCTGGCTATGCCTGCCTTCCCACCAAGGCAGCACAGTTCACAAAGTCACTGAGGCTCACTAGCAGGCTGCATTGAATATCTAGAGCGACCTCCTGGCTGGCTGATTCTAGACCCTGGCTGGCTGCTGTCTCTAACCTCCCAGGTTGAGGGGAGGGGCATGCCCTTTCCCTTCTCTGAATCTTTACTCAATCTGCTTTCTCCCCTCTGAAATCTCACCTCTTCCCTTCCAGATCCAGCCCTGACTGGTTTCTCCAGCTTTGTAGATGCAGGGTTTAGTCCCCTAGTCTGGTTTACTATCAACCAGATAGTAAATTCTCTTGGACCCTAAATCCTGATGGGCACCCCAAAGTGTCACAATCTTCTAGCTAGCAGGGACTTCTGCTCCTTTTTACATTTCTCCAGTCCTGTCTGTCAAACCTCTGCTGTTTTATAGGTCTCATCCACTGTGCTGCCTCTCTCCCCACAGATGGCTTCATCTCTGCAATTCAGGGACAGGGAGAATGGATGAGAGGAAATTCATCTCATTCCCTCAACTCATAAACCTGCCACTGAAGTGAAGTGCTTTCTGGCTCCCTTGTGTCTGTCACCATGAAACAGAAGTCTGTCTTCTTATCAGGCTAATCCTTCCAGCGTGGGAGGATTCCCATCACCTCCAACCTTCTCAGGGGGCTTGCTCTGAGAATTTTGTGTTCTCTTCCTTCTAGTTCTTCAAGTTCTTGTTTTCCAGTTACTAGGTACAAGTGACTCCATTCAAAACAACAGGAGGGGCTGGAGATGCAGTTCAGTGATAGAGCGCTTGCCCAGCCAAGTGCAAGGTCTTGGGTCTAATCCCCAGCACTGCAAAACCAAAACCAAATCCAAAACCAAAAAAGCAACCTACAAGCTTCTGAACTCCATTTTCCCCTCCAGGAACCGTCTTTCCTGTTCATGGTCAAGGTTCTTGAGAGAGCAGGCTATATATACTCACATTGCTGCTTGCTCATATCCCACCCCCTCTTCAATCCATACAAGCCTGGCTTCTGTCCCCACCAATCACTGCCACTGTTTCCCAGGACTGTTAAGTCCAACAGATCTTTTCAATGTAGATGGTCTCAACGTAGAATGGTTTGACTTAACCGTGGTTCGACTTACGATTTTTTGACTTTACGATGGTGCAATGCAATCCACATCTAGTAGAAATCACAGTTGGCATTTTGCATTTTGATCTTTTCCCAGCCTAGCTATAGGAAGTCCAATACTCTCTTGAGATGCTGGGCAGTGGCAGGAATCCGTACCTCCCAGGCAGTCACCGTAGTGGAGGTAGACAACCAGAACCTTACAACAAACCGTGCTGGCCCCTAAGCTAGGATGCTCAGTAGGTCAGGTGCATTAAATGCATTCTTTTTTTTTTTTTGGTACCGGGGATTGAACTCAGGGGCACTCTACCACTGAGCCACATCCCCAGCCCTATTTTGTATTTATGTAGAGACAGGGTCTCACTGAGTTGCTTAGCGCCTCGCCATTGCTGAGGCTGGCTTTGAACTCGCGATTCTCCTGTCTCAGCCTCCCTGAGTGCTGGGATTACAGGCTTGAGCCACCGCGCCCGGCTGTAAATGCATTCTTGACCTTCAACATCGTAAACGTATGATGGGCTTGTTGGGGAATAACTCCACCCTATGTTGAGATGCATCTCTAGTTATCAGCCTTGACCTCCCCGTCAATCCTTCTTTGTGTTCTTCACCTGTTTTGAAAATGTTTCCTTGCTTCTTGATACCACTATGATCCCCTGGTTTCTCCTTCCCTGTCCTCTTCACCTTTCTCACCGGGACAGTGTGAATGCTTTTCAGGGTTCTTTCTAGGACCTTGTCCCCTGTCCCTGCTCCTGCTCTGCTGAAGTCCTTCCACATAGTAGTGATCTTCAGATCTGAGTCTGCAGCTCAAAGCTCGCTCCTAAGCTCTTGACCCAAACATCCAACTGCTCTTTGCATAGGGCACCACCACATCTCAAACTCAGCATGTCCACAACAGAATTTGCTATTTAAAAATAAATTTTTAATTAATTATTTTTTTGCATGGCTAGGGTTGGAACCCCGGGCTTTGCATGCGTTAGGCAAGCGCGCTACCACTGAGCTATACCACAGCTGTTTTTACTTTTTTTTTCCCCCCAAACAGGGTTTTGCTCAGTCACAGAGGCTGGCCTTAAATTTGCAATCCTCCTGTCTCCGCCTCCTGAGCAGCTGGGATTGTATGCCATCATGCCTAGCAGAATTTGCCATTCTTTCTTTCTTGCTATAACCAATTGTATTAGTCAGGGTTCTTCACAGGAACAGAACCAATAGTGTGTGTGTGTGTGTGTGTGTGTGTGTGTGTGTGTGTACCTCATTCAGGGAGGATCTTTCCAGTTTGCTGACCCACACACCAATTGTGTCTGGAAACACTCTGAGAAACAGTCAGAAATGTGCTTTACCAATTTTCTAGGTGTCTCTCAATCCAGTCAAATTGACAACCAAGATTAACTATCACCCCCATCTTGCCACCAAGGGGCCCTTCCTCCCAGGTTCCCTGTCTTAGAGAACAGCATACTGTCAGCAAGTCAGAAACCTGACCCCAAGAACGCCAGCCAGGCCTGGAGCCCTGAGACCAGACCCCCCCCACCACATCTGACCAATGCCCCAATTCTGTCTCGTTACTGAATTTCCTCAAAATGAGCGTTTCCTTCCAACTCTCCTGCCACAGAGTCCACACTGCTATCCCATTTCTCTTGGGATGTTCATGGGACTGCTCTTCACTCTTTTCCAAGTTCTCCCAAGGATTCCCTGTGGCCCCGAGAATAAAGTCCAAATTTCCTAACCAGTTAGAGGCCTTCACAATTAGGACTTGATGGTTGAACCCCATCTCTGCCTCTGTGAATTCTCGCTGACTAGAGCTCAGCATTCCCTCATTTCCTTCCCCTGCCTCTCCGCAGGTTTCCCGTGCTCCTCCCAACACTTGAACCCCCCCCCGGGGGGGGGGCTCAGACAGCCTTGCTATGTGCCCGCAGGCTTCTCTGCCCATTCTTTTTCTTTTTTTTTTGGTACTGGAGATTGAACTCAGGGGCACTTGACCACTGAGCCACATCCCCAGCCCTATTTTGTGTTTTATGTAGAGACAGGGTCTCACTGAGTTGCTTAGTGCCTCACCCTTGCTGAGGCTGGCTTCGAACTCGCGATTCTCCTGTCTCAGCCTCCCAAAGTGCTGGATTACAAGCTTGCGCCACCACGCCCGGCTTCTGCCCATTCTTATATCAGCATTAATCACATGACCACGCAGCGTCTCTTTTATTCCTCTCTTTTTCCTGAAGGACCCTTAAACTGTGATTTACCCAGCCACGAACTCTGACACAGTACCCGGCCCAGGGTTTTATCTGTTTATTGACTGAATGGATAAATCTGTGCTTTAAAATTCTGTTCTGTCTTACGGTGCATGGTTTCCATGAACTACCCTTCCCTGACTACAGTGTGACCACACTCTACACAGAAGGTGTTTGTCAACCTTTGACCCCGGAGCCCCACCCTGGGGTATCTTGGAATACACTGGGTGGCCCCAGCACAGCAATGACAAGCTCTACCTGAGCATGTGACGGAGAAGGTTTCTCTGTGAGCACCAGGCCTCAGGGGTATGCTCATCTGAGCATCTGGCCAGGGTTGGGGTGTCTTAGAGTGTCCAGGCCTGTGTTAGACCTTCCTCCTGGACTTGCTGGAGCAAAGGTGTGGCACTGGAGTCGCCTACCTGTTGGTGTGAGTTTTTCTGTACTCCAACTACCATTTGTGAAGAGAACCTGGGCTGCACTGGGCAACCCATTATTTTCTGGGGACTGTGGAAATTCCTGGGATGTGAGACTTCACAGCCAAATAAGAGGAAAAGACCCAGTACATCTGGGATGAGGTAGTGGCCCTACCTAGGCCAGAGGCTGGGATTTGTACAAAAGAAAATTAAATTAGTCCTCAGTGACCCCTTGACCTGACCCTTGACCCCTGACTGAGAGACTCCCTGGAGTGAAATGATCAAAAACAAAGATGTGGTGGCCCCATGTGTGTGTCTCAGAGGGTGTGATCTGGGTTCCTGGGGGACAGTAGAGGGAAACAAAGAATAATGTGTGTGTGTGTGGGGGGGGATGTACACACCCCATAGCCCCAGCCCCACTGCCCCTGTGCTACCAAGAAGACTTGCTAGGGGCTGGGATTGTAGCTCAGTGGCAGAGCGCTTGCCTCGCATGCATGAGGCCCTGGGTTCGATCCTCAGCACCACATAAAAATAAATAAATAAAAAAGATATTGTTTCCATCTACAACTAAAAAAATATTAAAAAAAAAAAAAAAAGACTTGCTGCAGGGCCCCAGAGAGGGGAGAGCAGTGGGGGTGGGAGGACTCAGGCATGGAGAAGAAGTCCAAGAGGACACTGGGGGACAGACAGTCTGAAAAGGTAAAAGGAAATCAGAGGAAGCAGGGAGAATGGGAAGGGGAAGGAAGATGGAAAGGGGTTGGACCAGTGGGTAGCAGGCAGAGAGGGCCCAGGTGGGGTCTGGGGGAGACAGCTTGTTGTGATGTGAATGGAGTGACTGAAGAGGGAGGGAGCGGATTAAGGGAGGTGAGCCAGTAGGCACTGCCAAAATAGGGGTGCAAGCCTAAAAGACTGCAGGACACTGCTGGAGATGAGCTCATTGCTGTTGAGCACGGACAGCCGACTTCTCTGTGGGGACGTCACATTCCAGCTGGAACTGCCATTGAGGACTAGGACTCGGGGCGTGGCAGTGAGGAGGTGTGGGGCTGGGTGCATTGTAGGACGGGTGGAAGAAATGACACAGCCTGCTCATCACAATGGGAAGAGAAATCCATATGGCTACTGGCCACTTCCCCACCACCCCCTTCCCACCAAAAAGAAGGAAAGAAAATGTGTAATGGGCCTTCAGGTTATCAAGAAATAAGATAATTATTTGATTTGTTTTGTTTGATTCATTTTAAGATACAATGGCTTAAAGAGCAGATAACTTTTACAGATGCTCTCAAGACTGGGCATAAGAATTGAGTGCAAGCACATAAGGCCAGGACACATTTTAACAGGACAAGCCAGAGTACAATGCCTCAAGAACTGGGCCTCAGCCGGGTATGGTGGCACACACCTGTAATCCCAGCACTTTGGGAGGCTGACACTGGAGAATCGCGAGTTCAAAGCCAGCCTCAGCCACGGCCAGGCACTAAACAACTCAGTGAGACCCTGTCTCTACATAAAACACAAAATAGGGCTGGGGATGTGGCTCAGTGGTTGAGTACCCCTGGTACCAAAAATGAAAAAAGAACTGGGCCTTTAGCTGTGTATTTTCAACCCAGAGGTTACTCTATGAGTTGGAAGGAGAAGGATCAAACACTGGAAAATCTCAGCACCCCAGAAAAGTGTCCTCAGAGCACCCTTGTCTCTGTCTCCACCATCATAGAGCCAAGAATCTGGTGCAGGCTTTAAAACAACAGGATTTGTCAGCATCCTGGCTATTTCCCAGTGAGGCTGTCCATGTCTACTGCCAATTCTGGGTTGGTGCAGAGTCTGGAAATTCTGGTACTGGAGGCAAGCCAGAAGCAGCAGACTGTGTGGACACAGCCCCAACTGCGAGCACCGTGGGCTTGCTCACTACTGTGTCATTTAGGACGGCGCCTGGCACATAGTTGGAGCTCAGTAAAGGTCCTCTGAATGGATGAAAGAATGAATGAATGGACATCCTGCCACATGGCTCTGCTCACCTCTCCTCTCTTGATTTCTCCCTGTGCACATATGACTCTCCATGCCCTGGTTCCTCACACTACTTGCCAGCTTTTTGGTCCTTCACCTACCAGTGATTCCTCACCATTCCCTCTGTATTCCACTTGGTACCCGACACCCTCACAGCCTTGCTCAGGCTGTGGCTTCAACCAAGAATCTTTCACAATTTGCCCCTGTGGCGTCAGCCTCCAGCCTGTGAAATGTACTCTTCCAGGTCCAGGTCAAATATTGCTTCTTCTGGGAAGCCATCTTATGTTTTCCTTGCTTTTTTGCCTGATGTGTCTCAAAAGGGGGCCTGAACCTTTTTTCTTTTTCTTTTTTTTTTTTCTTTGTGGTGCTGGGGATTGAACCCAAGGGCCTGAAACCTTTCTAGCACTGATCTGATCCGATTTTTCCTTCTTTTTTTTTTAACTTAGAGACAGCGTCTGGCTTAGGGCCTGTATTTCTTGAAATAACCTTAGTGCAACAGACTCCAGCTCTTACAAGGGCCTTGCTAAGTTGCTGAGGCTGGCTTTGAACTCGCCATGCTCCTGTCTCAGCCTCCCAAGTTGCTAGGATTTTAGTTGTGCACCGCCACGATCTTATCCCATTTTTAACAGCTTGTTCTTTATCCATCTATCACCTGCACTAGTCTATGGGCTTCTCCAACACTGAATGCTGACTTATCTGTCACCACATACCCAGCTAGACTATCCAAGGAAGAACAGAGAAGCCAGGGAGGCTGGAAGGGTTGGAAGAAGAAATGTTAGTGGGTTGCTGTTGAGAAAATGTAAACATGGCAGACATGTAGCTATTTGCCTCAGAAATTGCTGTGATTACCTCACAATTTCCTTTTCCAGGGTCAGATTCTGTCCCAAGAGGCAGAAGTGCCACTGACTGAGAAGTGTTGAAGGAGCCCTTTGGCATCCTGGGGAAGGGAAAGTGCTCAGATGTCCTCAGGCCCTGCCCCCAGCCCCTGCAAGTTCCGTCAGAGAAAAGATAGGTTGGGTTTCCCTCCTTTCTCAGGCCTTTCTTTGGAAGAACTGGCCCTGGCCTTAGAGCATCCCCCAGAAAGGATGCCCCGCCTCCTGTCCTCTGCCCAGTAATAGTGCTAATTGGAGGGACTTCAGTTCCAGCGCAGCCCTGTTCCATCAAGTGGAAAGCCCTCTGGGATTTTCTGGATGTGGGTAGTGTTCCCGCTGGCGCCCCGCCTTGGGAGCTCGCTTGTCTTTCAGGCCTCATGAAAGGCCCCCTGCAACTTCTGGCTCACTGTACCTCATTGTCCCTGTCCATTCATTGACATTCATGGGATAATTCTTCTGGCTGCCACATGCACAGAGGCGCGTGCGCCATGTGTTCAGACCCCGTGCCCCATTAGCAGTGAGTACACTGGGCATAAAGGGCGGCATCGTCTGAGTGCAGAACTGCCCTCCTTTCTGGTAGCTGGGGAGTCGACAGCACTAAGGCTATTTCAAGCAGTACCAGGAGAATTGGGTGGATGCTGTGAGGCAGGGGGCTGAGGCTTCCTCTCCTCCCCTCCATCCCAGAACCAACCAGTTTGGGGAGATGCACCTCACTTTTGGCCTGGCATTCAAGGCTCTCTAGTACCTCCCAGAATTATCTTCTAGTGAATTCTGCTCCAACCAGCCAGCTCTGCTGCCGGATTTTCAGCTCACACACTGCTCTATATTCTTTCAAATCATTGCTTCAGGGGCCAGGTAATCGCAATGGCGGGAAGGACAGGGGCTCTCCCAGAGCAGCTTAACAGGAACAGGGGCTTTTCAATATTTTTTAAGGTGATAGCTAATGAGATGGTTGTTGGGACCAGGAGGAAAGTCACCAGAGTAAGCAGAGCAGAAGAAAGACCATGAAATAAGAGATAAGAGAAAAAACAGCCACGGAAGGGTGGGGCTATCATGATAAGAAAATGCTGTGTTCCTCCCAGGGGATAGCCCCTGGCCACCCCTAGGCCCCTAGAACAAGGCTGGCTTCTCCCTGAGCTTGGGATCTGAACATCTGCCCTGAGTGCTGAAGTCCCACCACCAGGCCTTGCAAGGTCTCCTCTAATCCTGTCCTTCACTGAAGCAGGCTTCCCTGGTCATCCGGGGCCCACAGCCCCCATGGCCACAGGCTTCTTAGCAATACCCTACTGGTATTTATAAGGCCTTATCATGTGAGTCTATCTTACCTGCTCAGATGACATTTCAAATTTTGGGCAGGAAGGGGCAGGGCTTGTAGCTATCCAGAGTACCTGGTGGGAAAAGTTTGCACTTTAGCAGCTGCGCCAGGCTTGCCTGGCTCCTGGGCCCACAAATTCAGGCTGATGTTTGCTTGCCTACTGAGAAACAATGGAATCTGTCCTTTCCAGGATAGATATGGCCTAAAGGGCAGTTGCTCCTCAACAGGAGTATTTTGTAATCAGAAGAGCTGAGACTCTGGGATCAGACAGATGTGGGTTGCAGCTCAGCTCTGCCCAGACAGAGGGCTTTTGGGGGTGGGGGTTGTTTAGCGGTTTTAAACTACAATTATTCTTTTTGTATTTTAAGTTGCACTTAGGTTTCTCAGCCTAGGCATGAACAACAAATTGAATTAGATGCAGTCATGTACCACAAAATATTTTGGTCAACAATGGACCACATATACAATATAATATTGTATATGCATATATTTATCCCATAAGATGATATGGAGCCAAAAAATTCTTGCCACCTAGTGATGTCATAATGATGTAGTGTAACATTATTCACACATCTGTGATGATATTGATGCAAGCAAACCTACTGTGTTCTCTGTCATGTGAAAATCCAGCACATAGAGATAAATACACGCAGCACATGAAACTTGGTACCAAACAAGTACTTTACTGGTCCATGTATTTATTACACTTTGATCATTGTTTTAGAACACATTGCTTCACTTATCAAAAACAAGTTTACTATAAAACAGCATGCTGGTTCTGACAGCAGCAGCCACACACATCTTAACTTTGTGTCTCTTGATCACAGCAAGAGGCCACATGGACAGACTGATCTGTGCTGTTTAGGTTTGGGTAAGTTCACTCTATGATGTTTGCACAATGACAAAATCACCTAAGGACATGCTTTTCAGCACATGTCCCCATCGCTAAATAAGGCATGTCTATAATTCTTTGCTGTAGGGGCTGTCCTGTGTACGGTAGGCAGTTTGACAGCATCCCTGGTCTCTACACACTAGATGACAGCTCTACCTACTCTCCTGCCTCTCTCTCTCCTGCAGTTGTGACATTTAAAAATGTCTCTAGACATTTCTCTGGGGAGCAAAATCTTCCCTGATTAGAAACCATGGATATATACATGTTGGGCTGTTTCTAAAGGTTAAATGATATGGATGCATATGCAACGTGTTGCACAGGATCTAACATATAGTAGGTGCTCAATAAATGCTGATTCCATTTGATATTTTAAGTAGGATATGGCAGTTAACTTTCTATGATCACTGGCCATAGAAGATCCCTAGGGGTTGGGAGTGGATTGCAGTGTGACAAGCCCTGAACAAGAGCTCTCAGGGAGGTATCTGAGCTCAGTGACCTATCCAAGTGGTTCCACTGGTCTCAGGGGTGCAAAACAGAAGACAACTCATGGATGCCTGGAAGTGTTGGGGTCTTTGTGATGGGAAGAGGGGGTTGTAGCTTGCTATGATCTGAATGTTTAATTTCTCCCCAAATTTCTATATTGGAAACTAATAACCAATGTGATTGGGGCCTTTGGGAAGTGAGCCGGTCATGAAGGTGGAGTCCTCATGAATGGATCAATGTCCCTATAAAAGACCCAGAGAGATACCTTGTCCCTTCTGCCATATGGGGACCCTGCAAGAAGATACCCTCAATGAGCCAGAAATTGGGCCTCACCAGACAATGAACCTGCCAGTTCTTTGATCTTAGACTTCTCAGCCCTCAGAACTCCGAGAAAAAAACTGTTGTCTACAGTCTGTGCTGTCTTTTTATAGCAGCCTAAACAGACCGAGGCATAGCTGGAGGCCCAGAGAGGGATGTGGTTTCGGCGCGCACATGGAGAGCCATTTCCAAGTAGACCGTGGTTTCTTCTTTAATTCTCCCTGTATCCCTGGTGTGTCAAGGACACATATGGCCCATTAGGGATGAGGCATGGCTCACACAGACCAGAAGTGCAAACTGGCAGGACAGAGTGAGGAGAGACTGCAGAGATGTCAGCCTCGCTGGGACACAGAGGGGCAGGACTAGGGTCTGCAGGCTGTAACTCTAGGCCACAGAGGAAAAACTGCCTGCCCAGCCATGTCACTGCACATCTGGCCTGAGCAGCTGTGACGTCCTGCCTGCCCAGGGCCTGGCCTCTCCAGCGAAGAGCAGAGGTAGAGGAGAGAAAAGAGAGAACCCTCTGGTTTGCACTTTCTTTTTTTCTTTTTGATACTGGAGATTGAACTCAGGGGCACTCGACCACTGAGCCACATCCTCAGCCCTACTTTGTGTTTTATGTAGAGACAGGGTCTCACTGAGGTGCTTAGCGCCTTGTCATTGCTGAGGCTGGCTTTGAACTCGCGATTCTCCTGTCTCAGCCTCCCTAAGTGCTGGGATTACAGGCTTGAGCCACCTTGCCCAGTTTGATTTGCACTTTCTTCCAGCCAACGATCAATGAAAACTCTCAAGGCAATGGCTGACATTCACCATAGGTAGAACAAACTGAATACTCAGTCGCTGGGTATACTCAGACCAAGCACACTTTGAGAAGAGAGGAACAACTGTTGGTGTAACTAACACCCACACCAGGTTCAGCCTCATGCCAACAGGGCAAGGCCATGCTAGAGCCCCCAGAACAGGAGGCACTTGAAAAGGTTGAGCTGCAGGGCAGACACAGACCAAGGCAGGCTGTCACTGGGAGGCTGAGTGGAGCTGCCCTTTCTGAAGATTAATGAGGTCAGTGTGTGGCAGGAGCTGGGACTTGCAGCCCTGAGCTGGGAGAGGGAGTCCAGCAGAGCAGCAGATGAAGAGGAAGGAGCGTGTTTTGTTTAAATCATGATATTAGTTGAAAGAGGTAAAAGACATACACATTTCACTTTGTGTGTGTATGTCTGGTCCAGGGGATTGAACCCAGGGCCCCGAACATGCTAGGCAAGCTCTCTACCATTGATCTCCATACCCAGTCCTTGTTTTATTGATCGATTGATTATTAATGGAGAATTGAGAACCAAAGCCTGAAAGCGGCATTCACCACTCCTGTGTGTGTCACCCATGAGATGTATGGACCTGATTCGGGTCCCTTGGCCACGTTCTGTGGTTCTCCATCATGTTTGCTCATATCCACATCTGTCCTCCCCATCCCAGGGCCCGCACCATCGGGTACCCAGTAGGTAATGACCGCCTCCAAGAGGGCCTGCTGGGCTCTCCTGCCTCCAGCCATTCTGCGTAAAGGTGTCCCAGTGCAGATTTCAGCACTCATCTGCCCCATATCGTCACACTTGCTCCCATGACATGTCTCATCGAGACCCACAGTACTACCTTGTTCTCTTAGAAAACCCTTCCATTAAGCCCAGTGCACTGGCGCATGCCTGTATTCCCAGTGACGTGGGAGGCTAAGGCAGGAGGATCATGGCTTCAAACCCAGCCTCAGCAATTTAGCAAGGCCTTAAGCAACTCAACAAGATGCTGTCTCTAATGAAATATTAAAAAGGGCTGGGGATATGGCTCAGTGATTAAGCTCCCCTGGGTTCAATCCCAGGTATTAAAAAAACAAACAAACAAAAAAAAAGAAATTCCCTCCATTAAGTCACGAATCAAAAAGCCACACCTGAAAGCTCTCTTCCCACTTACTTCCCCTGGGCAGACCTTGGCCAAACCTCTTGAACTCCTTTCTTTGAGCCCTTGAACCCTAAGCCCCTTTTCTTTATCTCTGAAAAGGACATAAAGACCTCACATGGGGTGACCCCTGTAGGCATCAATGAGGATCAATGACACAGTAAATGTAAAAGGGCTTTACAAACTATAAAGGGCAGTGTTTTGATATTCCAGTTCATTCATGATTCCAATCTATCTGAGGTTCAGTCAGGACAGTTTTCTTCCATTTCTCACACTGTTTCCTTCACATTTTCTCTTCTATTTATTGGCCAGGTGAATCCTGGTCTCACCAACTCACCATCCCCTTCCCCCGACCCCCAGGCCCTCCTTCATCACGGCACCCCAAAGTAGTATGCCTGCCCCTGACCTGCCTCAGCTCTTTGGTGCACTAATAAGGGTCAGTGAGCTCTTCTATGTACCTGGATCTTACTCATTATCTTACTTAGTCCTCACAATAAACTCTGGACACCAGATCAATGTACAAAAAGCAATTGTCATTTTATATATGAGTAACAAGTAAATATAAATTATAAAGAACATATTGTCTACAAAAGTTGTATCCTTGGGAATGAATAAGAACTTATATATGATATCTACACTGAAAACTGTGAATTATTATTTTAACACATAAGAAAATTCAAATTAACACTGAGATATGTCAGGCTCATGGCTCAGAAGACTTGGTATTCTAAAAATTTTAATTCTTTCCAAATTGACTCTAGAGTCAATACAATCACAACAAAAATCCCAGCAACTTATATATTAGAAGCACAGTATTTACAATATGTATATCTGATAATGGATTCCTATCAGGACATGAAAAATAGTGTTTATAAATCTCTTCTTTTTTGGTGGTGCTAGGGATTGAACTCTACCAACTGAGCTATATCCTCAGCCCATAAATCTAAAGAAAAAAAAAAAGACGGAAACCAAATTCAAAATGAGCAAAATATTTGAATAGGCACTTCATAAAATAGGATGTGCAAATGGCTAAAAAGGTATTAAAAGGTGCTTACCACAATTAGTCATCAGGGAAATATAAATTAAGATCACAATGAAATACCTCTAGCTAACCACAAGAATGGTAAAACAAACAAGCCTGATAATACAAAGCATTGGTGAGAATAGAAAGTCAGTGAAACTCCCATCTGCGGCTGGCTGGAGTGCAGACACCTCAGCTTTGCTGGGAAGATGCCTGCTGGTGTCTGTTCAAGCTGAACTTGAGCGCGTGGCATGACCCAGCAATCGCACTGCTACATGCACTTGGTGGAAATAGAAGTGTGTGTGCTAAAAGACCTGGCAGCATTGTGTACAAGAGTCCCAACAGGGTACACCTGGAAACCCAAATTCCTACCAACAGTAGGTTAAATGAGCTGGGGTCTTGACTATTACGGAACCGTGAGAACATAGAACAACTGCTGTACACCACATCACAGATCACTCAAAGCAGGGTACAATGTCATTCCATTAAAGTTTAATTTTTAAAAGATGTAAAAATTATGGCATCAGCATGGGGAGGGGAAGAGATGGAGAAGGTAATGAGGGGTTTTCTGGGGTGCTTTAAAGCTCCATCTTTTGATGTGGGTTCTATTTATATGAAAACCTTGCAAATTTGTCATCGGTGATTTGTGCACATTTCTGTGTGTATGCAATACTTCAGTACTTTTTTTTTTTTTTTGGATACTAGGGATTGAACCCAGGGTTGCTTTACACTGAGCCACATCCACAGCCCATTTTACATTTCATTTTAAGACAGGGTCTTGCTAAGTTGCTGAGGATGTTCTGCAACTTGCAATCCTCCTGCCTCAGCCTCCTGAGTCCCTGGGATCAGACTCATGTGCCACTATGCTCAGCACATTTTAAATTTTTAAACAAATTTTAAATTCTCATAAGGGGATTCTTTGTTCCAATTTACTAAGGAGGAAAGGAGGCTCTGGGAGAACAGGGAGCATATCTAGCATCACATGGAAGTAGAGCAGAGCAAGGATTCACACTCTCCCTGCCAGAGTTTCTGAGCATCATCTCCTCATTTCTGTCTATAGACCTGTTCCCTCTTTCATGGCGCTCAGCTTCTTGCTGGGGCTTGGAGTCCTTAATGGCAGGGAGCATAATTTCTGTGTTTTGTTTGCACAGAGCTGGACACCATAGCTCAGCAGATGGCTCAGGCAGGGGCATAAGGCCAGAAACAAGACCTCAGCCCTCATCCACCTACCCTTCACTCTCCCTCGTACCCACCTTTCCTTCTGGGCTCTAAAGAAGGCTCAAAGAAGTTTGTTCTGACTTTTTCTCCCTGGGCTGCAGAGGAGGGAACCCTGGACTTTGATGTGCTAGGTAAGCCCTACACCTCACCCCGGTCCCAGCAGGCCCTGGCTCTTGACTCTGCCCCTCTACCTGGAGCAGCCTGTGCCATCTTCAGGGCAGGGGTGACAGTGTGGTTTAGGCCCTGATCCCAGAATGTGGTGCTGAGGGGGAAAGAGTAAATGACACCTGGTTCCTTCCTCCCCTTGGGCCACCACCAAGCAGGATTGGGGGCCCTCCACTGCAGTGAGGGGCATCTGGATTGTGGTATCAATTCAGTGACTGCTCTATCTCTTGCTGCCCCAGGGCTCTGGGTCTGGGCTCCTCCACTGCAATCCACAACCTAGCAAGCTCCTTCCCAAAGCAGAGTGGGAGGGAAGCCGGCTGTGGGGGCTGGCTCTCAGCTGAGCAGGGCTGCTTCCTTCCAGTCTCTTCCCTCCCCCGCACAAGCTGGGGGATTCTTACATCACCGCCTCCTAAAGCACCAGGACCTGGATGTCGCCAGGAGCCTTCTCTGAGAAGACTGACAGGCAACCTCCCACAGCTCAGGAAAGGGGGTCACCGCTGTCTCCCTCCCCCATCACCCCAGGCCAGAGGCGATGCCCCAGCTGGAGCAGCAGAGCATGTCCCTCAGGTGTCATTCGGAGAGGCAGGGGTTTTTCTCTGAGGCTGCCTTTCTCCAAGTGCCTCTTTGTGCATGTGGCTGAAACTAAGTGCAGTGCTAGGTACTGGTAATGCCCCATCCGACAGCTGCAGGAAAGGAGGCCTTGGGATATTTCACACTGGGGATTGAGCCCAGAAACACTTTACCACTGAGCAAATCCCTAGTCCTTTTTCTTTTTAAATTTTAAGATAGGGTCTTGCCAAGTTGCCCAGGCTGTTCTCAAACTTGTGATCCTCTTCACTCAGCCACCAGGGCCCTGGGATTAGGCATGAGCCACCATGCCTCATAAGGCCTTGGGCTTTACACCTAGCAAGTGGCAGTGCTTGGCTCCATGAACCCCGAACCCCGTGCTTCCAGGTCAGCAGCTCTGGGGGAAGTGTGTGCACAGCAACATCAGGCCCCTGACTCTGCTCGATGCAGAACCAGCCTGGCTGGTGATCTGTCCTACCCGCTGCCCTCTCCCTAAAGGCTTCCCACTTCCTCCAGACCTCACCCTAAGCCTGCCTCCCAAACCCTGCCTTCTCTCCCCTGTACCCCTCCACTCTGGAGGGTGTAATCTCCTGTAATCCACCTCTCCCTTAATCTAGGACACTGCTGCCACCTCTCCAAGATTCCAATGGAGCTAACAGTAGTCCTTCCTTCAAAGGGTTTTGGAAGTACTGAGTGAAATTTTATTAGTGAAAGAACTAGGATATAATTAAGATCTCAAATCATGGCTTTTTTTTTTTTTTTAACATACGGGTCTTTGTAACTCAAGATTTTGTGGGATTGCTGGGACTCAAATTCTTGATATATTTTTCTCCAGGTTCAGAGGGCCCTGGGCTTTATTTCTTGTCTTTTGTGATCTAAAGAACTGAGAACGTTTCTATTGAATAATATTCTGTTTGGGGACTTTAGAAATTAGACAAAAAAAAAAAAAGATTAGTATCAAAAGCATTTTAGTATAAAAGATTAGGATCAGTTGTTTGGAAGAATTGCTTTTAAAGTGCCTCAAAATCACTGATCTATCCAACAGATGATAATGTCCTCAGGGCCCAGCCCAGAGCCTGCCTACACAGGAAGCACTCACCTGGAGAGCAACCAGAAGCCCCCGTGTGTGTCTAGGAAGCAGGCCCAGCCCCTGCCATGGTGCCACATAGGGTGTGGGGCTCTAGGGTTTGGGGTTGGAGCCATCTCTTCTTTTCCTTCAGCTCTACCCTAAGTCCTGGCTGGGTAACAGTTGCCCAGCGTGGATGAGATCAGGGGCATCCATCTTTCCCCAGAGGCTTGTGGGATGGGTCTGTGCCCACACATCCCTTTGGGCTGTGCAGCATGCAAGGTAGTGGCCTCTGGGAGGAGGTCTCCATGATTCAGCTCAAATTCTGCCACTTTCTGGAGGAAGCCTCCACTGAGGCATCTGTGGGGGGTGTGCTTTTCACCTGGATCCTGAGCTGGAAGGGGAGAGGAGGGGAGAGTGGAGGAATCCAGGGCCTCATCTCACTTCTATAGTAGACCAGGAAAAGTAAGCAGGAACTAGATCAGGGGCTGGCTTGCAGCAAGCCATACTGGGTCTTGTACCAGGTCTGGGACACACTGGACATGCCAAAGTCTTTTGACAATAGAACCCTGCAGTCACCACCCTTGGAAATTAGATTCTCCCTTCTGGGATACACTTGTCTATCACTCAGGGCAGAAATAGATTTGCCTGCAAAGACTGAGCTCCTGAAAGCCTTTCTCAGGTAGAAGGGGGTCAAGCAGACAGATGGTTGATCACTAGAGTGCTCTTGTCACTCTGTTCCTGTAGACACCTGTCCTGGCTGCCTGGGAAACAAGGCTCAGGGACCTGCACTATAATTAAATCAGATTCACAACTGGAAGCTCCCAGAAGATCCTCACTTGCCTCCTGGCCCTCATTCCTGAGCTGGCAAAAAGGAGGGAAAAGGAATGGAAGAAGATGGGCTACCAGTTTGTTGCCCTCTCCTCACTTTCCTGTCCTGGGATGTACTTCTCTTGGTCTTTTTTAGGTGGAACACCTTAGCCAGGGACCTCAGGGTAGCATCATAAGTTCTGATTCTTGGCAGACTTTCCCCAAAGCATTTTAGGCCAAAGAGAGTGAGGCTTAATTCCAGTCTGCCCTGTACTTCTTTAACAAGGTCGCCATCTCTTGTCAGTTTCTAAATCTCTGAAGCAAGGAAGGTCAGGTGGGAGTTTAATAGCTGGCCAGGACTGTGCAGAGGGCAGCCGTTTGAACTGCAGCCTCAATCCCACAGGTGGGAGGTTCCCACCACTGCGTAATTTAAGGGGTGAGGCTGAGAATGCCCCGGGGACATGCGGGCTTCCTTTATTTCAGGGCAGCTCCTGGAGACCTCTTAGGTCACTTCTAATCCTGGAATTAGGTGGCTCTGCAACTGAACTGGCATGGGTATCACAGCATCCCTTCCTTTAACATTCCCACCAGCCATGTGAGCCCCTTGTGGGTAGACACTGCCCTCTCCCCTGGGGACACCAGCATGTCAGAGCAGTGAGGTCAGTCGCTGCACTAAGATGAGACAGTTCTAACATCAGATCATCAGATTGGATACTTATTAGCTGTGTGCCTCCAAAGACTGTGTGCCTCAACACTCTGGGCCACACCATTAGCGGGAAACATTCTTTCCACTGGGAATCGCCTAGTGTAGGGAGGTAAAGAGGAGAAGGAAGGCCATGTGGAGCCCTCCTGTAAGGTGCAGGAAACATCTGCCTGCTCATTCCACGGAGAAGATTTGTACATGTGTTCCTGGTAGGAAATGTGTGTCCCCAATAGAAGCAGCTTCTTGGCCCACCCTGGCTGCTCCTCCTGCCATTTTGTTTAATGCCATTTAGGCATAAGTGTTTCTCCAACTTCCCAATGCAGAATTAGATTCCTTAACATGGCTTTTGTGTTCTCCTCTGTGAGACCCAGCCAGACCTGGACCCTCTCATATCTGTGCAACCCCTTGCAATGAACAGAGAGAAGTTTCATTTTATTTGTTTTTCTTTCTCCCTCTTTTCTGTTCTTAGGTGCTACATGATCCTGAAAATGACGCAGCTGGGAAAGACCTTGACTTTGAAGCAGGAGGCAGGAAGAAAGGGGAGGGAGTAACCTCCCTTCTATTCAGCGGTGCAGCCTAGGGAGAACGTTTGTCTCCTGAAGTCTGTCCAGTAGCATCCAGGTCATTCCTGAGGGTGAAGGGAAACCCAGCTGGCTAGGACAGCCCCACACTGTTCCTCTCTCCTCCTCTCCTACATGCACATTTGGCACAAGCCAATCGGAGCAAGAGATCTCCTTTCGGGGCTGGGTCCCGACCTTGGGACATTCAACGATGTAACACTCATCTGCCTACGTAATTTCATGGGCTTTCAGTCTATTTTGATTGAGTCAAATTGACATCATAGATGCAGATTCAGACAGGCAAAGTTGGAAGTGATTCCTCCCATGTTGTTTTCAGTTAAAACAGTCTCCTTTTGCCACAGTAAGCCGATGACAAGGTAGTAGCTACTGGCAGCCCTGCTTGACCCAATTTGTCCCTCCTTAGCCCCTGAACATGCAGGCATACCAAGGGTGTGCAACCTCCTGCCCAGGCCGTGCAGCCTCAGGTCTGTCTCCTCTCTTTGGAATTGATGGGAAGGAGGTATGGGGGTGGGTGCTAACATAAATTGAGCTACTACTATGTTTCACATGATTTTGCTTATATTGGCCCATGTGATTTCCATACAAATTCTATATAAGACACAATACACATTACAGATGAGAAAACAGGCTCAGAGAGGCAAGTAACTTGCCCGATACTACACCTTCGACAGGTAGGAGAGCGGGATCTGAACACTGGTCTATCTGATTCCCCAAACCATGTTTTTTCTACTCTCTAGTTTCAAATTCCTCCACTGGCTTAACATACATGAGAAATCCCATGCCTCACCTTTAGGGCTCATGTGCTCTCTCCCCGTGGGCAGTAGGTGCTCTCTGGAGGTGGACAGACTGCTCCTGGAGGCTAAGGAAGCCTGGCATGGGCTGAGGTGACTCCTGAGGGAAGCCCAGTCTCTGGGTGTCCTCACAGATGTCACAGGCACGTTTCTTCCCTAGGCTGCCTGGTGTTTAGCAGGCAAGAAGGAAACTCCAGGGCAGGTACCAGGTTGAAAAGCCTTCCAGAGGAAGAAAGGCAATGCTGTTCTGGCCTCTTGCTCTTCTGAGATGCAGGGATGTCCCACCTGTCCTGCCCAATACCCCACCCAGACATGCACCTGCCTTCTGTCTGGAATCTCCCTGGGTGGTGTCGCTGCTCCAGGTGGCATTGCCAACTGGCACCCCACAACTCTCCCATTCTGTTTGGGTTGGCATTAAGCTGTGCACATATGAGACAGAGGCAGAGAACTTTTTTCAGTTTTAAACATACCAACTGGTAGCAACTGTGTCTGGCATAGGAAGCCTTTGCTGTCACGTTCTCTGGGAGCATCTCAAAATACTTAGAAGGGCAGATAAGGCAGAGGAACAGGAGAAAAGAAATTGTCAAAAGCACCCAGGGAAAGAAAAAGGAAGAGAGAAGAGGAAAACAGGTATGGGTATGGGCCGCCACTGATGTGGGTGGGGAAGAAAATCCACCAGACTAGAGACATCTTGTTATTGACGCGTGTCCCCAGGGCAAACCTGCCCTCTACTTGCAAACTGAGGGTGTGATGAACCCCACTGGCTCTCCAGTCCTAGCCCACAGTAGCAGTGCATTAGTGAAGTCTGCAAGTGGAAACACCTGGCTCTGTCACTAACCAGCCGTGGGACCCCAAGCAAGTCCCTCTCTGCACTTGTCTGTCTTCATCTGTTTGAAAAACAAAACAAAACAAACAAGCAAACAGACAAAAAACACAGGGTGGGGGAGGGGAGACTTCTGTGATTTCACACAGATTCAAAGCAGTGAAGCAATAGCCATGTACCCAGAACCTTGACCTTGGACTATGAACTTCCCCTTTCTTGAAGCCTCAGCTACCCCAAATATATCCAGGTGACAGATTGGGAACAGGTGCCATCAACTAGGAGGTAAGGGATGGAGACGCGCATTCTGATAAGCAAGGTTATTTCTAGAAAGAAGCTGCTCTACCCTCAAATCTATTCTATATTCCACAGCTAGATTAGCTTCCTCCAACCAAGGTGTGCTCTCATGCTCTTTGCCTCTCCTCTGCCTCTCAAATAGCATTCGTGCTCTTCACTAGAGTGCAAGGCCCTAGCCTCCCAATCCAACCAGCCTTCCTAGGTTTGTCTCTGACCCTAGCTGCCTTCTACCTGGCCATCCCTCTCTTGATCCCTGTGAAAACTGAGACAGACAAGGTCTCACTAAGTTGCTTAGGGCCTCCCTAAGTTTCTGAGCTGGCTTTGAACTTGCGATCCTGCCTCAGCCTCCCAAGCTGCTGGGATGACAGGTATGTGCCACCACACCTGGCCCATAATGATTTTTTTTAAAAAAAATGTATTTGTCTCATCCCCAATACCAGACCAATGATGGCGGATCTGTAATTGCACCTCCCAGGACCTAGTACATAGCCTGACATAAACTTAGCATTCTATAACAGTGGAACTGAAATAGAAAGAACTGGGCTTCTAGGGTTCAGGCTCACAATGAGACTTCCAAGAGAAAAGGCAACAACCTGGGAAAGCATTTTTTGTGTGTGTGGGTGGGGAGGGGCAAGGAGAGGGTGACCTGGATAGAATGGCACTTAACGATCCTTTCAACCCTAAAGTATGTGTTTATACACAAAGTACCTGACATTTCTTCAATGTAGACTCTAGTTGCCTGATAAACCTTGGATCCCTAGACTGCAGCGCCTATATAGAAGGTTTCTAAGTTAACAGATGTCTGAAGCTACCGTAGAGAGCCCAGGAAAGCTGTAAGCCCTGTGCTGCTGGATGAGAAAATCTAGTTTCAGGAAAAGCCATGCATCCTGCCCACACCTGCCCCACCAGCCAGCCACCCACTGACTGCTCAGTGGAGCTTTTGAGCAGGGCAGCTGCAGCCTGGCAAGGGGAGGAGCCCAAGGCAGCTGGAGACTCCTTCCTGGGCCTCCTTCAGTGGCCAGCTTGCTTCACCCTGCAGGTGAAGCTGGGGGTGGCTCCTCTGGGCTTCTCTTGTTTTCCCCACCTGCCTGCAGTGTGGTTTCTCTGCTGGCGCCACCATGGCGTTGGGGCCGGGGGAATTTGATCAGCGGGTCGGGAGTCGGGTGGGGGTTGTCTTCTGGAGATGTGAACACAGTCCAATCCTCCCTTCCTCCTCCCCTTGCACTTCTGAGATGTCCTTCCAGCCAGGGGCAGGAGGAGCAGAGCCGGAATGTCTGAAGGTTGCAGTAAATCAAGGGAGGTGCCTGGAGTGCTCTACTTGTCCTCTGAAATGTGTTGCTCATGACCTCTGGCTCAGGGGTAGCATGGACCCAGCTCAGGCATCCTGCAGACACTAGGGATGTGGCTGCTTCTTGGGGATTTGCAAGTCAAGAGCCGCCTTGGGGTTCATTTTCCCTACCCCTCAACAGACTCAGCATGGTTTCTTAGTGTCCCTCTGCCTTCCTAGTGGTGTGGGGGCTTCTGTTCTCAGGGTCTCCCCATCATTTTCCTCCATCAGAGTGTAAGAAGAAAGGAACCTGCATTGGGAGCATCCTATTTCCCAAGCCATTTTGGGTTGGGGAAATGTTCTCCTTCCTCTCTCAGTGACCAATCAATGGTTATCAGTGATTTAGAGAACTTCCTGTCAAGGTCACTCTGGCCTGCCTGATGATGTCCCTGCTGCCTGACACATACTCTGTTCTTTACTTCCCACCAACCCCAGTGCAATGCATGGGCATCAGAGGCGCCACCGGGAGAGCCCCACACATTAGTTGGAGATTACTGGGAGCCTTTTACACCAGGACAGCAGGTCCCTAAGATCCTGCTCTGCTAGCCTGTTTCCTGTGGAACCCTGGCCCTGTCCCTCTTCATTGAGATGGTAGATCAATCCCTGTAAGTTCCTTCATTATTCTTTCTCCTCCTGCCTGCCTAGCTTTCCAAGTTCTATGTCCCTTGGGCAGCGCTGGAAAATCCAAAATGGCTGAGTAAGAAGAGCTATCGTAAGGCCTTACCTCCATCTATCTCAGCCATGTGGTGTTGAGCCACGACAGTATTCAAGGCCTGCTGCTATACATTCGAGGCAGAACACACTTTCTCTTTCAAGAGGCTTATCACCTCAGCTAGGAGGGACAAGAGAGATGAAAAGCTAAATCCCTATACATGGGAACATACTTAATAGGATTGACAAGTACGTACTGTAGAATTCAAGGAACAGAGCATTCAGGGAGGGCGGGAGCTTCTCTCCCACTGGCTGTCTTTTCCTCCTTCCAGACTGGGCTTGTGCAGCCCTCAGAGGTAAGGGGACCCCTGCATCATCTGCCATTCCCCTGTCATAGCCCCACCATCGAGTGTCACTGGGGTCACCAGGGAAAGGTGCCAGCAAACCCTAAGCTTTGTTTCCCTGCCCCCCTGTTTCCCCTCCCTCCTTCCCTCTCCCCTCTCCTTGCATGTCTACTCTCAATTCTCTCTCTTTACAGCAGGAATATAATGTTCGGCGGCTTTACACCCACTCTCTGAATGCTGCCAGCGAATAATGACTAAGGTGGTGGGTGGAAGTACAGCAAGTTGAGACCAATTTAGCAGTCCAGGGTGCCAGGAGGAGGGTGAGTTAGCAGCAAATGGCTTTGCAATGGCAAGGGGAGCGAAGGTGCCCCCAAAGCCAGCAGACCAGTGAGCCAAGTGCAGGGCCCTGCCCTGAGTGCCTCAGGCAGGGATTGCCACAGTCGCCAGGGAGTTTCCACAGTGAGATGTACGCAGAGGACAGGGCAGGATTTGAGAGCAAAGCTCACCACAACCCCCAATCTCAGCTCCACTTTGGATATCTCTTGAGGAGCCCCTTTATTGTATGCCCCTCAAGCTGTGAGTCTCACCCAGACTGGTCCCTCCTCTCTGGTGGATGTTGCCTGGCTTGGGAGAATCTGCAGTTCTGAAGGGCTTGTGGCTACCCAAGACTGCTCTGCACATGGTAGAGATGGAGGTTCTGTGATGTGGGGGTGGGGGGTCTGCCTGAGCACACCTCTGATCATGCTACAGGGAGGCGAGTCCAGCTAGACGTGGTCCACTTCCTGGTCCTGCAATCTTAGGGTGTCTGAAGATCAGTGTTCTGCAATGCCCTTGTGAGTGTGTAAATGGGTACCAGAGGAGGGCACAGCTCAGAGGGAGGGACGATGGCTGGGGATGAATGAATTGTGAGATGCCCGCACATGCTCAGGCAGACTTCTGGGGGCAGCTCTCTTCTCCCACAGTGATGAACTGACATGAAGGCAAATCTATTTGTAATCAGAGGGCTGCTCTTTGCCGCCTTTGTTCCACTGGACACAACCTACATCACATCTGTTCAGACACCAATTTAGCCCATCACTTAGTAAGAAAAATCACCCCTTTTTGGATGGGTTAGTACCACCATCTCTGGCTGTTAGCTGACACACACGGTCCCTATTTGTACTGACTTTCTTCCACTCTCCTTGCACCAGCCACTGCACCCTCCTTCCCACGACACTTATTCAGTCCTTTCCTCCAGTGGAGGCAGCCTGCATCCTACTCACCCCCAAAGGTCTGGTTTCCACCCACTGCTTAAACTCCTAGTGAAGAGACTGCTATCCTCTTTTAGTGTGGAACGTATTTGCTACGAACAAGGCGGAAACACAGAAAGACTATGGACTAAAGTTTGGCATACCAATGAAATGTCACTAATTCAGATTCTGGGGCAGCAAAATGTGCTCTCATTTCAATGTAAAGTGGACCAATAAACTTATGAATTGATTAGCTATGAAGAAAGAATGATTCCGGGCATGGTAGCACATGCCTGTAATCCCAGCAGCTCAGGAGCCTGAGGCAGGAAGATGGCAATTTCAAAGCCAGCCTCAGTAACTTAGGGAGACCCTGTCTCAAAATTAAAAAATAAAAAGGACTGGGGACGTGGCTCAGTGGTAAAGCACTCTGGGTTCAATCTCTAGTACACCCCAAAAAAGAACAAACTATGCTAAATTTCATTTTTTAAAGCAAACCCCAAGGAGACATTTGATTGTCCTAGTATATTGGGGTTTTTTTTGAGCTTTAATTATGCACAAACATACACAAAGTGCTCAGGAGAAGAGAGGAACAAGAAGAGTGATAAAAATTTTAAAGATGCACATGCTTAAATTATAGTAACTATGAAAGTAAGTTCTTATCATTTTGATTTTTTCTTATGCATGTTAAATATTTTTCAGTGAACCTAAATCTAATTAGACTAGAGGTGATGGAGCACACGCTTAGTATGTGGGAGGCCCTGGGTTTGATCTCCAGCACCCCATCCCCCAAATCAGTAGGGTCCAGTTACAGCATGACTGGGAGTCAGAATAATGGGTTCAAATCTCAGCACTCTGAAAATCCTGCTGACCTCCCTCACCTCTAAAAGGCTCGCTCAGTTGTTTCCTCTGCTCAATTGTTTCCTCTGCCAAATGATAAAGGAATCTTCTCTCAGAGTTGCTGGGAAATATTAATAATAACAGTGTGTTCCTTTTTAAAGTATGAAGCCCTCTGCAAGTAAAAAGCATTATTAAAATCATTATTCCAGGAAGCCTAGGAAAGGCTGAGGGCAGGGTTCAGAGAAAGGACAATGTGGGAGACCCAGAGTGGAAACTGTAGCGAGAAAAGGCTGCTTCACCGGGGCAATCTGGGAACTCAGTCCAGCTCTGCTTGATGTCAGCCAGAGTTTGAATCTGCTTCCCTAAACCCTTGGAGGAGGAGCTCTGTACACTGGAAGTGGGCCATCTGCACACTGGTTAGAGGCAGAGGTGACAGGTGAGTTACCTCTTGCTTTTTATTCACCACCTCCTTCTGGAAGGAGGAGACGGGCTCCCGCTAGGGTTCCCCTTGGAAGAGAAATCCCTAGCTTCTCAGCTTTCAGTTGTATCTTGAGCTCTGACCTTGCTGCTGCTGCTCCAACTACTCTATACCTTCCTTAGATTCAATTTCAAGGTTCAGTTCATGACCACGACCTCCCTCATATCTCTAGCTCACCTCCCTCCAAATGGCAGCTGCTGCATTCAAAGTTGGTACAAACTAATTTTCAATTTATTTGTTACTGATTCATGTATGCTGGTTCCTCTTTCCAATTATTTTTTTTTTAGCCTTTAAAAAAAAAATCACCCATCTCCTGGCACCTCACATGGATAAAATCCTCACTAAATAGTGAAATGTAGAGTTTTCCGAACTTGACTAATGATCTTTGAAAGGAAATCTAAATTCATCATGAACCCCGGAGAACATACGTGGCCAATTTGATATAAAAAATACCAAGGTGATGCAAAGGGCACAGGAAGAAAGCCACCCAATGATGTGACCTTGGAGAAATCATGGTCAGATTATCCACCCAAACATGGTAACAAGACACACTCCCCAGTCTAGCATCAAGGGTGTCCACACTTCAGGAGCACAAAGATCCATTCAAAAGCAAACGAAGATGTGAGAGCTAAGATACAAACCACCTAAAGATTCCCCAGGCTGGATAGTTCTTTGCTGGCAAAACCCTAGAACCCCTTCATTATTGCCCTGGAACCATCTGCCCCAGAGGTTTCAAGTGCACAATTTAAAGCCCTGGGTCTAAATCCCGTTTGGCATCTTCCCCTTTTTGTACTTCTAGGTCTCTGAACCTGAAGATGGAGTGAGGGAGGACATGGGGTTCTCTTAGGCTCCAGAAGTGTTGGAGGCAGTGCCTAGGATGAAGCAGGAACAGCCTATGTACGCAGAGGCCCTATAAGAGAGAAAGGGAAGTGAGAAGTCACAGCAGCAAAGTGTGCCCATGCAGTGTCCACCACTGGGACGTTACAGTGCTCCCTGCCAAGGGCCTCCTCATCATAATCAAACACTGTATTCTGAACTGGGAATTCAAGAGAAGACTTCTGCCTCTAGGACTCTGCAGTTCTTGGGGAGCCAGTGAATCAAAGCTGTGACAGCACAGAATGGTGGCAAGAACTCAGAGGAAGGACTCTGAACAGACTTAAGGAAAAGATGGGGGGAAGTGTTTTGGGAGGAGTTGGTCCCTATAGTTAAAACCAAAAGGGCAAGTGGGTGCTAGCTAGGGGGAGACAGTAGAAAGCCTGGGTGAGAATATTCTGTGTAGACACAGAAGGAACACTTGTTTCCATGCTCCATGGTAGCAGGAGAATGTGGAAGGAGCCAGGGTCTGGAGTCTTACAGACCTGAATTCAAATCCCTGCTCCTGTAGCCTCTAGCCTACCTAAGTTATTTCACTCTCCTCTGATAATCACACATGCCCGGCAGGGCTACAGTGAGACTTAAAAGAGATAATGACTTAAAAGTACTGGGTACACAGAGTATTTAGTGAATGGCATTAAATCTCATTACAATATTATCCATCACACTAGTCCATAAGCTGCTTGACCATGGGCTCTTCTTCATCATTACTGTATTCATCTCTGCAGTCTCACTGGAGTGTCCCATGCTTTGGGAGTGCGTGAGGACAAGATTTGCCATTCAGTGTTGAGAAGCCAGGGGTCTGCATGCATGGGTGAAGAGGTAGATGGCATTGGTGCTCCCCAGCAAACTGACCCAGATGCCCACCCAGACAGACGGGGCTTCCTACAGACATCCAAGGGCATGAGCTGAATTGTTAAAGCAGGTTAAATTGTTAAAGTGCACAATGGCTGCAATTACTGTTAAATAACAACCATCTTGAGCAACAGTAAAGTCCCGCACTCCTTCTCACTTGCTTACAGTAGATACCCTCTCATTCTGGAGAGATGCTTTTCCTTCTTTTTTCAGTTTTCTCCTGAATTCCATCATGGTAAGTGCTTCACCATGTCTACCCAGCTGTGGCCTCTTTCTTGGACTCCCATTAGCCTGGACTTTGTTCCCACTAGCTGTGGGGCCTCAGGGAGCACCCCACCCTTCTGGTGCCTCGGTTTCTCCACCGACAGATACAGAGAGTAAACCATGTCTTATGCCAACCTGGTATTTACATTGTGAGGATAAAGGAGATAACAAATGAGATAACATCTATGATGCACAGGAAGTCCCTCAGAAGAAAGGCGCTGGATAAGTGGAAGGTGTAGGGCCACACCTGATTAGTGTGTACGCTCTGCCCACAGACTCTTCTCCAGCCTTGAACACAACCACCTTCCTGTCTGTAAAGGCTAGCTTTACATACTCACATGCACAGACCCTTCAAACACCTCCACTTTCCTTCTGAATGCCTGTAGAAAATTATTTTTGAACTTGGAGGAAGCTCCGGTTACAAACCCTCTCTTGCCCCTAACCACAGCCTCCTCTCCAGGGTCTGGGTGTAGGCAGCTCATCTCTCTGTGGCTGGGCTCCAGGGCTCCCACGATCACAAGTAGGCTGCACTTCCAGCAGCAAGGGGGACCCTTATCTGGAGCAGCTCAGTGTTGTCCAGAACTCAGTGCCGCTCACCAGCTTGCAATGACCAGAGCAGAGGGGGGCTAACAGTAGACTGCATATGTGCTCGGGATCCATCCCTCAGCATCCCTTGTTCTTAGGAAACTGAGATTCTCAAGCCAACAAGTCTGCAGCACTTTCCCAGGCATGACACCTGTGGGCAGGTGAGCAGAACACTCACATGCTCGCAATTCAATCTTTTCCACTTGGAGCAGAAAAGAGACATCACCTGGCCCTTGATGTTTCCGTGCCTGTTGCTGTCTGGTTGTGTGCTCTGCAGGCTGCTGGCAAGAGGAGTTAAGCCTAAAGGAGGGTGGGCTGGGGAGGGAGTGGGGGCCTGACTGCCTGTGGTGGGTGGGGAAAAAGATTGCACATGGTGTGTGACTGTGTGAGATACATACAGGACTGACCCTGGTGATCTGTAGCTCCAGAAGGCCACTTAGACACCAGGTTCACCACCTTTCTTTCTATCCACTTCACGTCCTGTGACTTATTCCTTTAGGGAAACATTCCAAGCCTCTAATTTCATCCGTGTCTTCTCCCCACCCGTGAGACCACGGCCCATCTCCGAAGTTCCAGGCGGCAAAGTTCAGCGACTACTCCCCAACTGTCGGACACTCTTGGTTCTGGGGCCTCAGCCCCTGTGGCCTCACTTCCTTGCCTCTCACTTTTTCACCTCTGACACTAGTGTCACCTAACACTTATGTCTCCAAGATCAGATTCAGGGTTGGGAGTAGGTAATCCCTGTCTGCCAGAGACGGAGACAAAGACAAGGACTGACGGACGCACCATCATGTCCTCAGAGCTGGGGCCAGATCAGCAGCACCCACGGTGGCAGAGGGGAAGACTCTGACAATTACATGCGGAGACAAAGACACCTAGACAGACACTGACACAGACAGACAAAGACCGACGGACGCGAGGACACACGCACGGACTGGCACGCCGCGGGGAGCTCGGTTTCCCGGGCAGCTGGGTGTTTGCTGCGGCCGCAGGCACTTCACCAGAGCCGGCACGATCCTAGGTCCACCGCACCTTACCTGCGCCCTGAGCCTCGGGGCTCCTTGGAGGTGTTCTTCTTTTATTTTCCGGCGTATTTTACAGTGTGCTCCAGTCTCCCTTTCCACAGAGCCAAGGTGCCGGGTAGGTTCCTGCGGCGCTGGCCACAGCTCGCGGCTCCGGATCGCCGGACAAGGCGGGCAGAGAAACTTTCGGCCTCCCGGCGGGTCCGCAGCCACCGCAGCAGCCCGCTCCCGGCGCGCCGGCCTCTGCGCGGGGTCCAGAGCCGCGCGCGAGGCGGGGCGGGGCGGGGCGGGGCGGGGCGGGGCCAGCGCCGGCGCCGCTGATTGGCCGAGTGCTGCCGGCCGCCTAGTCTAGCTGCTGCGCGGCCTTTGTTCCTGGCTGACAGCTGGGGCCACTCCGACCCCCAGGCTACTCAGTGCTAGCGGCCAGCGCGGGACCCGCTTCCCCATTTCTGCGCTCTTACTTCACCAGACCCCACCCGGCGGCCTTGCCTGCTCAGTCTTTCTGTCTCGCCTCTCTCCTCCGACTTTTCCTACCCTGATCGAACCACTCCTTTCCTCCTTTCATTCTCTGCCCTCTGCTCTCCTTTATCCGTTCCCTGTCCTGCTCCTTTTCTCTGCTTTCCCCCTTCTTTAAAACTCCTTCCTCTGACAGTTTCCTTTTTCCAGTATCATCTCCCCACCTTCCAACCCCTGCGGACAGCTGAGAACCGACTGGACTAGCAGCCTGGTGCGGGGCATTGCTTCACCACGCCGGAATTTCAGACTGGAGCCTAGAGCGCCGGCACTCGCACTCACAAACGTTTCGAATCAAACTTTTCCATCTCTGTCACAAGGGCAGCTTCAGGGGAAGGCAAAGGCCTGCTTCGTTTACAGCTATTAATTGCACCCCAGTCCCCTTCTGACGCCATCATTTTCTCACCCACCCTCACTTTCAACTTCTAACAATTGAGCAAGGAAAGCAATCAAGCTTACACGTTTTGGCCTGACAAAGGGTCCCTAGAAGGGAGGACGTTGGGAGGGTGTCAGGTGCTGTCCGAGGCTTAGCCTAAGGGTGCCTGGAGGCTAATCCGCGAAAACCAGGCGTGGCGGAAGGCATAGCTCTGCACAGCGAGTGTCAGCCCCAGCCTGAAAGAGGTAAGTGTGGAGATAGGAGGATGGGAAAGAAGGGGTCAGACCGAGGTGCTGACCTCTGATTATACATAGAATGGAGAAAGACAGCCGAAAGGAAAAAAACCATTTTGTTTCTGCCACTCCCTTGCCCCAAACCCAGCAGGAGAGCCTCCTTGCCTCCAGGGCTTGACCCTCAAGACTCCAACCTTCAATTCTAGGCTTCCAGAACTAGGGGTTTAAGACCACAGATCTTGGTACTTGTAATTTGAGCCAGTGCCTTCAATTCCCTAGAGTAACAGTTCCCAGAATGTAAACTCAAGGGCAGAGATTTATTTATTCTATTATGTTTGTGACTGAAGACTTGATCTGTTTTGTTCACAGAGCTATCCCCAACACCTAGAACTTGCCAGGCACATGGTAGGCTCTCAATAAATTCTTGTGAAATGAACGAATTCCTAGATTACAGGGTTTCTCTGAAGATTAAATGAGAATCCCTGACTTGTGGTAAGAACATACACGCATGGTAGCAATTACAGACAGCACTACAACTTCTATGTGTCAATCACAAAGTCCACCACGCAGCTTTCTCTCCTTTACCCACCAGTGCACATACCTGTCTTTTAATCTGAAAAGCCTTTCTCCTTTCCTCTACCTCTCAAAGTCCAATGCCTAAAATGAAATCTTTATTCACACTGTCTGATAATTCCAGGTAGAATGATGTCTCTTTTCTCTAAAGTTTGTTTCTTTATGTCCCATTTATTGATATAAATGTATGCTTGCTTACAGGTAGGAATGTCTAGGAAATTTTTGCTGAATGGATGACTATAGATCCAACATTCTGACACCTAAAGTTAAGGGTAGACTCTGAGAAGGTGGATTTGGGGAACAGGTGGTCTCTAGATTTCAGTTTTTGTCTTCAGATGTGGCATTTGATGGAACTAGGCAAAAAAACCCTGCAAGCCCATTATTCCTGGTTCTGGTCCTACCACTGGCTATTTATATGCTCTTGGAAATAACACTTCCCTGGTTTGTTCTGGTAAGACCTCAATTGCCTCATCTGCAAAGTGGGTGGTTTAGATGAGATATTCTTTCCTTTTTGGTACCGGGGATTGAACTCAGGGGCACTCGACCACTGAGCCACATCCCCAGCCCTGTTTTGTGTTTTATGTAGAGACAGGGTTGAGTTGCTTGACGCCTCGCCATTGCTGAGGCTGGGTTTGAATTTTGCGATTCTCCTATCTCAGCCTCCCAAAGTGCTGGTATTACAGGCGTGCGCCACCGTGCCCGGCGTAGATGAGATATTCTTTAAAGGCCCTCCTGCAGCACTAACATCTCCATCAGAGATGCTCAATAGAACACTGGCTACGATGTGCAGCTGTATAAGGAGTGCATTAGGTAGTGTGGGCAGCGTGTTGGTGTGGACGGGGTGGAACCGGGATGCACCATGGAATGACAGAAACACCCCAGGGAGAGGATTCTTCAAAGATGAAGTGGCAGCCAGTGGGGAGGGTGCATGCCTTTCATCCCAGTGATTCAGGAGGCCCAGGTAGGAGGATGACAAGCTTGAGGCCAGTCTGGGTCATTTAGTGAAACTCTGTCTCAAAATGAAAATAAAAGAGGGCTGGGTATATAGCTCAGTAGTAGTACACCCAGGTGAGATCCCCAGCACAACAAGAGCAAAAACAATGAGAAGTGGGGTGCATGGGGAGGGGGTGGGAGTGAGGAAGCAGGAGTGGGGAGACCTGTGATGGATGATACTGTATATGTGTGTTGTGGTTGTGGGGAAGAGGAGAGAGAGAGAGATAAAAGCCTCTGGAACATGATCTCTAGCAGAACAAAGCCATAATTAGCTCCTGATTCAGCCATCAGGTATGGACTGCCATGGCTGAATGAGTTCACACATTCCATCCCCCCAACGGTGGATTTCCTAGTGTGACTCTTCCACTTTCTAGTCTAGTGAAGAAGCACTGGACCTCTAGGCTCCTAAAAAAGTGTCGCATTGGGTCTCTGCATCCCTTAGCCTCTCCCTGGCCTGAGTCAAATCCAGAAAGCTGGATCATAAAGCTTGAGCTTATAAAAATTCCCTGCTCTCCTCCTCTATTGGTTCCCAGCATACAGGGCTCACTGTTCTGGCTTGGCATCTCATTCCTCATCTCGGACCCAAGACGGGCCACACAGGACCAGACCCATGGGTCAGTCAAGCCAGCAGCTTGTCTGGGTTACAAACAACTCTGCCTTCCTTGATATACTTTCAGTTATCACAATTTAAATAATTGCTTTGTTTCATGTTTGTCTCTTTAACTCTTCAATACATTTCTTGTTCAAAGACAATCATGTCTCTCCTTATTCAGCACTGAATCCCCAGACCTCAGCACACTGATAGTATATAACAAGCACTCAAAACATACTTGAATGGCTGAACTGGAGATGTAGCTCAGTGGTAGAGTGCTTGCCTGTGTGCAGGAGGCTCTGGGTTTGATCCTCTGTATTTGGGGAAAAATACTTGAATGGATACCATGGTGTGTGATGTGTGTGTGTGTCGGGGGGTGCTCCGGATGATGTTTTAAAGAGAAATAGACTCAAATTCAGAAGATCTACATCTCTTCTTGCTTCTTCAAACTTGCAGTTCTGTTACAACCTTTTGGCGACTAGTTTCCCATCAGTAAAATGGGCCTAATAACATTTGCACTATCAGTCTCGTGGCAGTGGTAGAAAGATGGAAAGAAAAATGTTGAAGATGGTATGGCAACTACAGAATGTCACATAGTTATTTAATACTTGTTTTGACAGGTAAGAAACTTCACTTACCTAACTCTAGGTAAGTGAAGCCGACTAATATCCCAAAGTCAATGAGAAAATATTGGAAGGCCATTGAACAAAGCTTTAAAGGATAAACAGGTTGTATGCACTCTATCTCCCAGCCACTCCAGTCAAGAAAAAGGAAGACTGATTTTCCCACAAATGAAGCCAGTGCTTCCCAGCCTTAGAAGATGTCTTTCCAGTGTTCTGTCCTCCTCTAGAGTAGAAAACAGTTCTACTGGAGCTGCCCTGGGTATGCAGCTCTTGTTACCAGAATGTACCTGTTATCTCTGGACATCAGCAAACTCTGCTTTGAATTGGGAGAAGCATCTTTTCCTTGACTTCTCTGGATGTTCTGAAGATGAATATGGTGCAATGTTAGTAGTATTTCTACTTTTCTAGAGAGTACTATATAACTTTGAGGAATTACTTATCATTATCACTGGTTTTATTATCTGCAACTTCATTCTAAGTATTTAACCTGAATTCAGGTTGGAGAGACCAGAGGAGCTACAGAGGGAACAGACACCCTTACCCTGGGAGAACTTGCAATCAGAATTCCCAGTCGGTGACGACCCCTTTCCACTTAGATATCTGCTCAAGTTACTTTAGGAAATATGTCCACCTTACTCTCTCAGTGAAAGGAAAACTGTGTCAAAGAGTAAGATAAGAAACTGGCCCAGCTTCACTGGGTTTAATGGCACATGCCACACCTGCCTCAGAAGCATTATAACTGGTACAGTGCCTGAATGCGGTTTGAGCGGGTAGTGGTGACCACAGGCGGGTGGCCTTCCCCTGAGTAGAGAACAGTGGACCAGCCAACTTGGCTAGTGCAAGACCAGGGCTCAAATAGCACTAACAGCGTCTAGTGTGAATAGGCTTTGTTTGGCTAGGCTGGCAAGACTCCTAGGATAATTCTGGAGGAAGCCTTTGATGTAAAAGCAGTATTGAACTGGATTATGGAGAAATGAGAAGGAGAATTCTGGTTGATGCTTCCTAGCCTCCATCTCTCCTTCCAAGAGAGTGAGATTCCAAGTCAGTTAACACCTGGCTTCACACTGGAATCAGGACTCAGGTCTTTCCCTCTCTGTTCTGCCATCTTCAAAGCATGAGTATTGTCCTCAGGATTTCAGGATGGAGCTTTCAGTCTGATTGTCACATACAGATTTAGCAGTGGACCAAGGAATGATGAATCTCTGTTACTGAGTCTCTTTCTTAGGATTAAGGAAAACTTTCCCGGAAGATCTTCAATTGATACGTAACAGGAGTGGCCACATCTTGCACTAGCCATCATCAGATTCAATGAAATTACCCCAATTGTTTTTTTTTAAAATATTTTTTTAGTTGTACATGGACACAATATCTTTATTTTATTTACTTATTTTTATGTGGTGTTGAGAACTGAAGCCAGTGCTTCACACGTGCAAGGCAAGTGCTCTACCACTGAGCCACAATCCCAGACCACCTTGATTGGTTTTGTCCGAGCATTTTGGGGGTAGACTAGATATTGGGATACACCTGTGAATTTCACTTGTGTCTTCAAGAAGGCGGACGCCTGGGAGAAAACTAATAGTCATAGTGTGCCTATTATATACCACATCTCTGTTGGACACTTTACCTATAGTATCTTATTTAATAATCATAGAAATCACTGTCTCTATTTTCCAAATGAAGAAACTGCAGCTCAGAGTGGTTAAATAATTTGTCCCGGGCTGAGATTATAGCTCAGTGGTAAAGCGCTTGCCTTGCATGCGTGAGGCACTGGGTTCAATTCTCAGCACCACATAAAAATAAATAAAGATATTGTGTCCATCTACAACTAAAAAAGTATTTCAAAAAAATTTGTCCCAATTTTCACCATCAGTAAGCAGAGGGAAAAGGACTGAAGTTCAGGCCCCTTCAAAGCATTTATTTTCTCTTCTTTCAGACTACCTATCCAGAATTGATGCTCTTCAACCATATCCAAGGCTGAGATCCCACAAATATACAGGAGTCTTCCAAGGCCACCATATGCACAAGACATAAAAGTTTAAACTGCTTTTCTTAGCTTTCAAACATATCCCCTTCCCCAAGATGCGTGTCTCTCCTCTCACTGCCAGCCCAGAGCGTCACATGTCTCTTCCACTCCATCACAGCCTATTTTATGTCCATACCCTTCTCCCCCTTCCAGTTAGGATTCTAGACGTGTCTTCCAAGACCCTTGCCAAGCCCTGCCCTGCCCTCTTGGGTCTCCCACACCAACCCCATTCAAGTATTCTGCTCCTCGTGCCTTCGCTGTGCACTTTGTAGCTTGTGTACAATTGTTCCAGGGGAATTAATTTGACTTTCCTACTAGATTTTCAGTGCTCAGCTTATGCTAGGCACTCAGCAAACATTTAATGAATAAACAAGGATAAAGACCACCTCTTACATTTCTATATCCCTAATAACATTCAGCCTACTCCTGAGCACATGGTTGGTCACTAATGGACTAATTGACTTTGGGCTGATTTCTCCCCAGGGCTGAAGAATGACCTGTAGACAAAGATGCTGGCATGGCCCTTGTCAGTTTTGAGGAAGGCCTTTTACAAATAGGCCCTGCCAAGCTCACATTCGCTTGTAGCCCTAAATTCATTTAAACAAATAGAGCATATGCGACCATGGCTTCTGGGAAATCATTTAGTTCCTCTATGGGGAATGTTGGCACATTCATTTCCTCCCCCCAGTGGGGAGAAAAAATAGCAGAAGCTTTGGAACCTCTGTGTGGTGCAATTTAATTTACTCATTTACTCAGTGGTATCTCAGGAAGCTGCTCCAGGAGTCCTAGCCAGAGAGGCCAATGTTTTCTTAGGGTAGGAGGGAGAAGGGCTGTTTGGGAGGAGAGTCTGCCCTGGACTTAGGTTCCTGCTAGCCTGAATGGCTTTCCCCCAGGTGCCTGTACCATTTCAGTTTGCATCTTAGTTCTTCTTTCATGTCTTCTGGGGTTAATGCCACTCTTTCACTCTGCATATCAAATCCTGTTTTGGGCAATCATATATATTTTTTTGTATTTCCAACCTGATCTGTAGTCTTGACAAGATGGACTCAGTGTGGTCACCTGCAGAGGACAGGGGAGGGGATATGGCTGGTGATTATAAGACAGGGTCTCTGAAGTTGCTTCTAGCATTTCCCCAGCAACTACAGGAAAAAGAGTCAGAAAAAGAACATTGTGGCAGCCAGGTTGAGTGGCCCATCTACAGAGGATTTTGGTTAGAGTTGACTAATTTTATCTTCAGTGTTCAATAGACAAAATATGTCAAGCATCACTTTGCTTAAGGTTTCCTTGAGATGGTACAGTCCTTCCTCTGTATCTCCAAGTGCCACATCCTCAGGAGTCAATCAACTGTGGACTAAATATTTTTAAACATTGGGCCTGCACATGTACACACCTTTTTCTTATAATGATTCCCTAAACAACTATTTACACAGCATGTCCACTGTATTAGGTATTACAAATAATTTGGAGATGATTTAAAGTATCTATGGGAGAATTGTGCAGGTTCTATGCAAATACTATGCCATTTTAAAATATTTTTAAAAAATTTACTTATTCTAATTAGCATACATGACAGCAGACTGCATTTTGGTTCATTGTCCACAAATGGAGCACGGCTTTTTTTTTTTTGGTCCTGGGGATTGAACTCAGGGGCACTCGACCACTGAGCCACATCCCCAGCCTTATTTTGTGTTTTATGTAGAGACAGGGTCTCACTGAGTTGCTTAGTGCCTCGCTGTTGCTGAGGCTGGCTTTGAACTTGCGATTCTCCTGTCTTAGCCTCCCAAAGTGCAGGGATTACAAGCGTGTGCCACCGCATCCAGCTACAACTTTTCATTTCTCTGTACAAGTTATACCATATGTGTAGTCATACATGTATGTACCTAGGGAAATGATGTCCATCTCATTCCACCATCTTTCCTGCCCCCATGTCCCCTCCCCTCTTTTCCCTCCCCTTTGATCAAAGTTCCTCCATTCTTCCCATGCCCCCCTCCCCATTCCCCCTTATGGATCAGCATCCACTTATCAGAGAGAACATTTGGCCTTTGGTTTTTTGGATTGGCTTACTTTGCTTAGCATGATATTCTCCAACTCTATCCATTCACCTGCAAATGCCATGATTTTATTCTCTTTTGGTGATGAGTTATATTCCATTGTGCATGTATACCACAGTTTCTATGCCATTTTATATAATTGACTTGAGCACCTACAGATTTGGGTATTCTGGAGGGGGTGTCCTGAAACCCATTTCATATAGGTTGGAGGGACAAGGGTACCTGCCTCACTGTGAAGGTTAAATGGCGTACTATGTGCAAAGGACTTAGAACAGTGCAGAATGGTAGAAAAACCCTGAAGTGTTGGCTGTTGCTCTTTTTGCCACCCTCTCCCCGATCAGAACCCCAGGTCCTTTCTACCCTTTTTCTCTCCTATTAGAAATAGTCCCCTGATTTATCCTGAAGCTCATCCAGCATGATATAGTAGAGAAAGAACAACACTGAAAGTCTGTGGACCTGGAGCGGGGAGACGTGGGTTTGAATTCCCCTCTGCACCTAGTGGCTGGTTGTGTGACCTTGACCTAGTCTCTTGCCTCCCAATGCTCATTTTCCTGATCTCTTGAGTGATATTAACAATATAATTCCACAGAGTTGGACACAGGGAAAAAATACGTGGTAGACTAAAACATCACTACAATTCTCAGGGGGAGTGACTACTATAAAGTGGAGCACTTCCCACCCACCAGGGCGCCGAGACTCTGACAGAGACTCCTTCCTGACTGCCCCACCGCCTTACCTAAGGTCTTCGAATTCTATCAAAGGGAATAATGACTCTAAATGGATGAGGCAAGAGTTAATTTTCTAGTGTTGAAAGTGGTCAGAGGAGGTGCTTGGGAGGACAACAGGGCTTCCTCTGGTCCTTGAAATCTCAAGGTTAGATTCTGAGTAGAACTGGATACCAAGTGCAAAAGACCCCTAGCTCCCTGTGGGGAGGCAGCCAGGGGAACCAATCCAAAATGGCAGCTTGAGAGGAAGTAGCCTGCCTGTTCTGGAACCTCTCAGAGCAGTGTTTAGTGTTCTCTCTCATTAATCCTATTTAAAGCTCTGCTGCGGAGAGGGGAGGCGGGGACTCCTGTTTCAACTTGCCGCGGTGAGGTTCCCTGCCGCCACCTCCACTGCTGCAGGGCTGAGCTCAGTGCCAGGAGGGGCAGGGAGCCTTTCCAGGGCCATGGCTGCTGGCTGTCACCACCTCAGCTGCACAGACTTCCCCAGCCCTTAGACCTGCCTTTGGCTGGTCTGACCCTGGCCATAATCTCTGTGGAGACAGAAGCTGTTTGCCAAGAAGGCAGGAGGTGCAGGCTGGCTCTTTCCTGGTAATAAAGGGTGTTGGAGAGAGGTGACTTTCCATTGAAGTGCAGTGGGGGGGATGGGGACAAAAAACAGGGGGGCTCTTGTGCAAGAGGGCTTCCTGGGAAAGTCCCCGTCCCTCTGGGCATGGGGAGGTCTCTGGATGGTTTTAAAAGCTAAGAACAAATATTCTCAGCTTCTTTCTCAGGGGTTCTCATGGAAGAGCCAGATGGAGGGGAAAGGAACCTAGCTTGCCTTGGAGGGGAAATGTGTGAGCAAACCTGTAATTAATAAGGCAGGGCCAGCCTTCTCCAGAGAGAGAACACGGAGAGTGTTGTCCTCTCTGGTATTATTTCTTGGAAGCCTAGAAGAGACTTCTTTCTCTAAATATCTCCCTGTAATTGAGAGTCAATGTTTGAGATTCATCTATGGGCAAGAGAGAATCTTCCAGTGCTGTGGGCAGACCAGAGTTCCTGGGTGGTTCTGACACTTACCAGCTATGTGACCATGAGTGTCAGCTGACTTGTCTGTAAGGTTGAGAGAAACCCCATGTTACATATCTCACCGAGTTATTACCAAGACCAAATGAGGTAAACCGGAAGACAGTGTACCCAAATGGCAGATGTACCCCTTTGTTCAGGATCTCCTTACCCTGGCTTACACTTGTTTCCCAATATTCCCATAAGTGTTAGGTACCAAATACTGACATTACAACTACAGAGACCAACTTGCCCTCCTAGTGGCTTTCTCCTGCTCTCAGGACCCTTTCCCTAGGACTTCTGACTGTCTGACAAAGATTAGAGCCTTTCCTAGCAAGACTGGCCAGAGGTTGAGAGACCTCTGTCCCATGCTCAGGTGAGTACTATGGGAGCAGAACTGATCTATAAGAAAGACAGAATCTTCTAGTGGCATCTGAAGATTTAGTAGCAAGTGTAATATGTCAACAGGAAACAAAACTCTAATTCAGGACCAACACTGGTCGGGCCAATGACCTTTGTGAAGGCACTTAATTGTTTTATATCTTAGTTTTTCTTTTCAACAAAATGAGGATAATAAAATTGCATCCCTTGTGTGCATTTGGCTTGCATAAGGGTGACAAGAGACTGAATAAAACCTTGCAAATGTAAGGTAATTTAGACCCCTGGGACTGTCAGGCTGTCCTTGATAAACGCCCGTTTGGCGAGGACTCTTGTTATCTTGAAACACAGCCAACTTCTCTAGGATTTGCATTCAACTCCCATGATGCCAGGCACCATTCTCATTGCCTTGAGAGCAGTAAAGCAGTTGGCGAAAATATGCTATTTTAGAATTTAAAACTGAAAAGAAAAAAAAAAAGAAAGAAAAAGAAAAAAATCGATGTGAGCATAAAGGAATAATTTAACTGGATTGTACTCATGAGGAAATGGGGAGACATTATATATTAACTTCTAGTCAAGTGGAACTTGACTTTTATGTAGCAAGAGAAATCACTACCACTGGAATAACAAGTTAACAGCCCTGTTATCACTGAGCAGGGAGAAAGTGGTACAAACTATCTCTAAGATGTCTCCAGGGTTTGAGGAAAAACACTCTTGTTTTAGATCAACAGAATCTTGGCTTGGATGTCAAGAGATGTGTCCTTGTGGATTTCCTTCTCTCCTCAGGAGCAGAGATTTAGTAATTTGTAGAGCACTTGATATGCTCCAACATTCTCTCATTAGACCTTTGCCAACTTTTTAATGTAGGGACAGCAGGGGTTTTGTCCCCACTCAGCAGCTAAGAAGATCAAGGCTCTGTGAGATTAACTCACATTCTAACAAGCCACAGAATAAGGCAGAAACCATTTCTTTCTTGGATTCACATTCTTAACATCCAAACAAACAGACTAATGAGAGTTTGATGGAGCTAAATGTCACCCTGACCAATGTGTCATCAGTTCAAGAATTCTCACTAGAGAAGGTAGCTGTAGAACTGCTTCAAGATTTGTATTAACAAGCCGGGCGTGGTGGCTCAAGCCTGTAATCCCAGCACTTAGGGAGGCTGAGACAGGAGAATCGTGAGTTCAAAGCCAGCCTCAGCAACAGCAAGGTGCTAAGCAACTCAGTGAGACCCTGTCTCTACATAAAACACAAAATAGGGCTGGGGATGTGACTCAGTGGTCGAGTACCCCTGAGTTCAATCCCCAGTACCAAAAAAAAAAAAAAAAGATTTGTATTAACAAAGAACTCACTGCTTCCTGAGACAAACCAATTTGTTTAGTTATTTATTATTTATTTATGTATTTATTTAGGTACTGGGGATTGAGCCCAGGAATGCTCTATGACTGAGCTACATCCCTTGTCCTTTTTAGTTTGTACTATGAGCTAAGTTGCTGAGACTGGCCTTGAACTTGACCTGCCTCAGCCTCCCAAGTTACTGGGATTGCCGGTGGCCACCTCTGCACCAGGCAAACCATTTTATTTACAACATTTGTACATATTGGGGAATTTTGGGTGAAATGAAAATAAATCTCTTTCCCGGTAATATAAGCCATGTAAGCCTATCGATCAATGGTTCATTAAAATGTTGAAACTGGAGTAGAGCTTGGAAATGATGTAATGATGGCTCAGGCCTAAGTGATAGGTCCACATGAGCTGCTGGGGGAGCTCAGGGCTCTGCTCCCAGGCTGGTCCTCCAACTCTACTGGTGTCAATTCTGCCCACTTGAGCAACTCGAATAGGCCAACTCCCTCTTCCACCCAAAAGTCTCATAGCTATCTGAAAACCACAATCCAGTCTGCTTGAGTTTCCTCCTTTTCAACTTGACTGTTCCCACTACTGCACCATTACTCATAGAATGTGATTTCTTCATTCATTCAATTAATATTTCAAGAGAAGCAGCTCTGGCCAACACTCTGCTCGATGCTAAGAACAGAGTAGGGATTCATGGGTGTCTTCATGAGACTTCATGAGATAGTCCGGTAGGGAACACGGGTAGGGAACACAGGCATTAACAAAGAAAATAGGGGGTGGCACATGCAATGACACAGGAAGGACACAGACATCTAGGAATCATTTCAGGAAAGGTACCTGATCTGGGCCACCGCTAACCACCTTTTTACTTGGGTGCTCGCGCTCAGTCTTGTTAAGGTCTCCATGAAGCCTGGGCCCTGAAATGGTCACATAGATTTAAATATTTGTTCAAGACAGACAGAAGCCAATCTTCTTTCTCCTCCTACTCCCCGCCCCCCAACAAACTTTAGTTTGTCATGGGGGCAAACTAAAGCTGAGTTTGCTTTTACAACAGATGCATCATGCCGCTGGCTTCTGGTAGCCTAAGTTCACCTAAAACCCATGTGATCTACTGTCCAGTGTTTTAATGGAAATGAAGCTGGAAATGAAGCAATTCACCATTCACTCATACTCTATTTCATCTTTTTGGCTTGGGTCCAAGATTCTACTCTGTAATGCTCTTTTGTCTGTGTTTCTAGTAAAAAAAGATACGTTTGCAAGAACTAGAAACATGCTTCAGGTCATCTCAGTTCATGGGAGTTTATTTTAAGAACAAGAAAAACCACAGGCCCCCAGCAAGGGCTCCCAAAGAAGGCACTATTACTCATAACTGAGGAGTGATCACAGCAGCTGCCGAAGAACGACCCTGGGACCGTTGGCGAAAGAACTGTTCTTCCTCTCCTGCCCCTTCTTTTTTTTTTTTTTTTTTTTTTGGTACCAGGGATTGAACTGAGGGGCACTCGACCCCTGAGCCACATCCCCAGCCCTATTTTGTGTTTTATGTAGAGACAGGGTCTCACTGAGTTGCTTAGCACCTCGCCATTGCTGAGGCTGGCTTTGAACTCGCGATTCTCTTGTCTCAGCCTCCCTAAGTGCTGGGATTACAAGCGTGAGCCACCGCGCCCGGCTCTCTCCTGCCCCTTCTTACTCCAGTCTTCAGTCTCTTTCTTCCTCCTTCTGCCTATGTGTGTTCATTGTTTCTTCCTGGATTTTCACTTCTAAACTCTCCTGCCAGCTGTCTGTGCTGCTTTTGAATGCCCAGGAGATCTGAGTTAAAGCAGCTGTCCTTATCAAGCATCTTGCACCTGCGTGGTCTGGGCTATGTAGATCAGACACTGTCCCAGATCTAATCAGCTGCAGACAAAAGGGTGGCATCTTGTCCGAACAAGCACACTCACCGACGCATAAGAAATCTCTCAGAAGAGGGGTGTGGGTGATCAGGTCCCAGAGCAAAGACTCTTAAACTCGCTAAGTGTCTGAGTGCTTCATACTCAGCTCTGCACTTATATTGGGATTTCATTCCTTTAAGTATTTGCTTTATGTTTCCCAGGTTTCACTCTTTTGTGTCTCAGTTTCAGATGTGGTACCTCCCTTATAAAGCTGGCAGTCTCATTTTTCCTCTTCACGTGTGTGCTGGAAGCAAGAACCATGATCCCAAACACTTGTCACTTGAACAAGAGGAGATTTATTACTTTTAATCTAATTGATGCCTGTTATAACAGGAATGTCTCGCGCATCAACAAAGATATTGTCCAAACTTGTGGTGGAGTTGTCAGTCACTCTGAGTGTCTCGCCGTATACCCTCTCTTGTCTCTACATCTAGCCTTTGATGGGCAACCAGGAAGGGAGTTCTCTGAAAGGGTGGAGATATAATCATCTGTGGTCCCTGTGGTCAGCCATTCTGAGGTCATTTTTTGTTTGACAGAATTTTATAGCATCTGTAGGACCAAAAGATTGCCACTCAGCATGGTACTTAAGTGTCCATTGGATACTCCCTGTTTCAAATGAAATACAATTACTCTTTCAGTTTCTTCTAGGCAAGGTATGAAGGTAGAGTCAACCAGTGGTGTCTTTCATAGATCCTGAACTTGGCTAAAGTCATTACAACATGCATTGAGATCTGTAGGTTAGAAGAAGTTCTCTAAGTATAAAATTAAAATAAAATAGTCCCTCTAATCCAAAATAAAATAGTCTTATGGTCCAAAACCCCCAGTGGTGCCTGAAACTGTATATATAAAAATGCTTTTCCAGCAGGGTGTGGTGGCGCATACCTGTAATCCCAACACTTTGGGAGGCTGAGACAGGAGAATTGCGAGTTCAAAGCCAGCCTCAGCAATGGCGAGGTGCTAGGCAACTCAGTGTGACCCTGTCTCTAAATAAAACACAAAATAGGGCTGGGGATGTGGCTCAGTGGTTGAGTACCCCTGAGTTCAATCCCTGGTACCAAAAAAATAAAATTTTTTTTCCTATACATACATACTTATGATGAAGTTTCATTTAAAGATCAGGTACTGTAAGAGATTAACAATAATAACTAAAAACTAAATGGAACAATTATAATAACATATTATAATGAAAGTTGTCAATGTAGTCTCTCAAAGTATTTTATTGAATCGTATCCTTCTTATGATGGTGTGAAATGATGGTATATCTGTGAGATAAGATGAAGTAAGCTCAGAAATTATGTAGTTCAGAAATTATGACACAATGTTAGGCTGCTACATAACAGTGACGTAAACACCAGCTCTATGATACCACAACATGCCATCTGATAACCAAGATAGTTACTAACAGGCAGGTAGTGTATACAGCATGGATACTTTAGACAAAGAGATGATTTACATCCCAGGTGGGAAGGAACAGTATGACATGAGATTTCATCACACTGCTCAGAAAGGAGTGCAATTTAAAACTAGTGAATTTTTATTTCTGTAATTTTTATTTTAATATTTTGGACTATAGATGATTGTGGACAACTGAAATTGCAGAAAACGAAACTGTGGACGGCAGAGGGGCTACTGTATTATGTAAGGAAAGAAATGACTGTGTGATCAATATGCCCCAATTGTCTGTCCTGTGATTTTCAAAGTATGCGAATTTGCTAGAAATGCAAAGTCTTAGGCAGCACTCCACCTACAGAATCAATCTCTGTGGGTGGGACCCATTCGTCTGTGTCTTAGCAAGAACTCTGTTGTTTTGATGTACTCTTAAGTTGGAGAATCACTGTCTTCAGTCAGAGAAACCAGGGCTATTTTAATTTTCACAAATACCACTAACCAGGGGGCTGGAGATATAAGCTCAGTTGGTAGAGTGCTTGCCTAGCATACACTAAGGCCCTGGGTTCAATCCCCAGTACTACCTAAAAAAGAAGGAAAACAAATATCACTAACCAAGGTAAACAGCAAAATAGATGTGCAGTGCCATATTTTTGTGTGTATATATATTTTATACATAGATTTTGTATGTATATGTACTTATGTAATTATATATTAATATAAATTTTATATTTACATATATCCACGTAAACACATGAAGCAGACCTTGTGAACTATGCAATTTGAAGATTATGTTCTCTGGGGGATTTGAATAGGGTCAGTTTTTTTCTACTTTGCACTTAGAACCAATTGATCAATAAAAATATGAAGCAGCTAAAGTGTGCGAGAAGAAAATCTCAACACCCTCTTTATTTCTCACAATGACTAGGTTGCTAAATGTGGCTTGAGTCGCAAGAAACCATCTCACAAGGAATTAGAGGGAATCAGGAATGCCACACTTCATATGGGAGGAAGTACCGCGAACAAGTAGGAAGCATTTCTCCCCCATACCCCCGGGGCTAAATCCTCGGGGGTTTGTCATTATGCCACCAACTTACCAAGAACATGGCTCTCCCCACTCAAGGCTGGAGGGAAACAGTAAATTGAGGCAGTCCTTCTTCCCCACTTAGTTCCCATTTCCCAGGCATCTTTGGATATTGTCCTGGAGCCTCTTCAAAACAATTTAGAGTCCTGAAATTCTGAAGTTTATAAAATGTGTCATTAACTGTCCGCAAGCAGGGCTGGGGATATAGCTCAATGGTAGAGTACTTGCTTAGCATGTGCAAGGCTGTGGGTTCAATCCGTAGTACTGGGGGAAAAAAAGTGCGGTAATTAAATGAACCCTAACCACTTCTGTAGCCATAGCTGAAAATTGACTCCCATCCCAAATCGTGTCTAACCACATTTTCCAACATAGCGCATCAGAAGTTCAATGAAATTAAATGACCTACTAAGATCTTATTATAAACTGCACAAAGACAATTCAGTAATAAAATGTTTGCCATGTAGGAACATCCCACGTCTGAATGTAAATTTCTCCTCACTATTGAATTTCCGAAGAAAGTTTAAGTTCGAAGATTAAATATCCTTGTCCCGTCAAAGTTGAAAGAAACTACTTTCCATAATCAAATTTGCTTGCTTTTGTGAGTTAAAGTTCAAGGAAATTCTTCAATTTCTTATTCTGTTTGGACTCAGCCAGGGAATTCCTGATGATCCAGTTGAGCTGGGATTCCTTCATCTGCCACCACCTGGCCCCTCACTGGAGAGTGTAATTCCTTCAGGGCCTTGGGAGGTTCATTAATCCAATGCCAAGTCTAAGACACTTCACTTTGAAAGAGCTTGATCATTAAGAGAACACGTAAGATTATCACAGAGTTCGGACTCCAGGTACTACCACACCTCCAATTAAGAATATCAGTCGGGGCTGGGATTGTGGCTCAGTAGTAGAGCACATGCCTCACATGGAGGAGGCACTGGGTTCGATCCTCAGCACCGCATATAAATAAATGAATGAATAAAGTTCAGTTAAAAACTAAAAAAAAAATTAAAAAAAAAAAAAAGAATATCAGCCAACCTCCAGCACTTATCCCAGGCCAAATGATGCTCTCAGGCGGTAACACTTAGTGCTGCCTCGAGGTCATTCTATCTGAGGGGAGCATAAAGACCAAGGAGACTGTGGCTTCCTCTTCACCATCATGTTTTTCAGTCAATATGTCATTGGGAGTCCACAGCCGACGAACTTGACCTCAGTTGGAAGACATTTCCTAGCCAGAGGTTAATTTTGGTGTTATGAATTATTTCCTTTCAGCATTATGAATTTACCTGAACTGGGACTGAAGGCCATCTGTGTACACTAAACTGCCTGCGCTCTCTGAGAAGGGCCCAGAGACACTGCTGCCTTCTTGCATAGCGTACGGATGTGCATCAGCGCTGTCCCTGTCATGACGAGTTCCTGCAGGTTCAGTGATGCATTGAGGGTGAGCCTTGTCAGGCGATTCAGACTCTGCTCTATCAAGTAAGCAAAAGTGTTCAGTTCTGGGCCACAGAGAAGACTGCAGTAGCCTTTCGTTCTGGAATATTTTAGGAGCAAGAAGCTTCTAGAGGAAGATTTTTCCTCATGCCCGTATGCTTCTGCTGGAAAGTTATCCTCTGATGATTTGGCCAGAAGCCGCTGTGGGCTTCAAAATGTTTTGCCCCTATGGCCTAAAGAGAACCACTTCTTTCACCTTGACTTCTACAGACCTGTTTTGTATGCTACTGGGCATTGAATCCAGGAGTGCTCTACCACTGAGCTTCATCTCTAGTTTTTATTTTGAGACAGAGTTTCACTAAGTTGCTAAGGGCCTTGCTAAATTGCTGAGGCTGGCTTTGAACTCATGATCCTCTTGCCTCAGCCTCCTGAGTCGCTGGGATTATAGATGTGCACTACCATGCCCGGCTTCCCTTGCACCTTAGAACTAATCTCATGAATATAGAATTAACCCTTCCACAGACTCCCTCTTTGAACCTGAATGTAGAATGGCATTTGGGTAAGAGAGTTTAGCTTGGCCAGTTTAGCCCTGGCACTGACTATTAAAATTTAGAACATCAGCAGTACTCTGTAGCCAACAAGAGAACCAGGACCAGTTAAAGTTTAAAAGGAACGGATGTTATTCTGCCCACCAAAGACTGAACATTCATTCCTTATCCCATCTCAGCCTAGCTGGGATACAAGTCCAAGCTGCTTCTCCATAGTGAATTAGAGCAGCCTGCACAGAGGCTTCTTTCTCAAGGTCCCAGTTAACTTACTAGACTGACTTCTTCTCTGATCAACCATATGGCCTGAGCATCTTTGCTTACAGCAGGTACAACTTGAGCAACATTTGCTTGAACCTGACCCTCTCTAGTGGACAATGCCCTTATAGGCTGAGTAAGCCCATCCCAGCTCTGTTTCCTGGGATTGCTTGTCTCTGCTCCTACCCTTGCCGTGATGATCATATCTGCTGCCCTCACCAGAGGTTAAAGCAGTGCAATTGCCCAATCTTGAACCTCGAACCTCCATAACTGTGAGCCAAATAAATCTCTTTCTTTATAAAATTAGGCAGCTTCTGGTATCTTGTTATAGTAATGACAAGCTGACTAATTCAGGAATTATCAAATGACATTTGACAAGGTAAGACTATGTTTTCAACAAATGAAATTAGAACAACTAGATACTCACACACAAAATTTTAAATTTGGACCCCTGCCTCACACCATACCATAACAACAACAACAACAACAGAAAAGACAACAACAACCCAAAACCCCACAAAACTCAATATGGATAATAGATTTAAATGTATGCTAAAACTAAAAATTGTTAGAAGAAAATGTGAGTGAAATTTTGAACTGGACAATGATTGCTTATACGTGACATTAAAAGCACAAAGGACAAAATAAACATAAGTACATATAGTTGACAATGAATTATTATTATTATTATTATTTTAATGTTGCATGTGAGACCATCAAGAAAGTGAAAAAACTGAGTGTGGTGGCACATGCCTGTAATCCCAGCAACTAGGGAGGCTGAAGCAGGAGGATCACAAGTTCAAAGCCAGCCTCAGCCACTTAATGAGGCCCTAAGCAATTTAGAGAGACCCTGTCTCGAAATAAAAATTTAAAATGGGGCTGGAGATGTGGCTCAGTGGTTAAGTACTGTTGGGTTCGATCCCTAGTACCAAAAAATAAAAATAAAAGAAAGTAAAAAGACAAACCCTAGAATGTGAAAAAATATTTGCCACTCACTCACATATCTGATAGGGAATGTCAGAATATCCAGAATATTTAAAGAACTCTTATGATTAAGCTGTAAAAAGATAACCCCAATTTAAAAGTGGGCAAAGAATCTAAATTGACATTTCTCCAAAGAGGACATATAGAAATGTCTGTGAACATATGAAAATATTCTAAACTTCTTTATACATTAAAAATACCAATTAAAATACAATAAAGTACATACTCAAGAGGATGGCTATAATTAAAGAGACAGATATCGTGTGGGAGAGGATGTGGAGAAATTGGAATCTCCTACATTGCTGACAGGCATATAAAATGGTTCAACCATTTGGAAAAACAATCTGGCAGTTCCTCAAAAAGCCATATATAGAGTTGCCATATGACCTAGCAATTTCACTTCACTTCTCGTTATTATTATTATTAATATTTTGGTACTGAGGATTAAACTCAGGGTCCTGCACCTGCTAAGCAAGCACTTCACCACTGAGTTACACCCCAGCCCTCACTGCTAGTTACATACCCAAAAGAAATTAAAACTTATACCCACATAAAAAGTTGTACATAAATATTCCTAGCTGCACTGAATATTCATAGGGAACAAAAGTCAAAACACCCAAATGTCTGAACTGATGATGGATAAATTAAACACAGTGTAGTGATTCCATGGAATATGATTCAGCCTAAAAAGGAACAAAGTACTCACACATCCTACAATTTGAATAAACCTTGAAAACACATGCTAAGTAAAAGAAGCCAGTCATAAAAGACCATGTCATACGATTCCATGTATGTGAAATGTCCCCAATAGACAAATCTCTAGAGTCGGAAAGTAGATCTGTGTTTGCCTAGGGCTGGGGAGCAGGTAGTGGCTTGAAGGGAGGTGGGGAGTGCCTGCTGGTGAGTATAGTGTTTCTTTTGGGGGTGATGAAACGTTCTAAACCTGATTGTGGTGATGGTTTCACAATTCTGTGACTATACTAAAAAACACCGAATGGTATACTTTGGGTGAATTGTATGGTATGTGAATCTCAGTACCGCTCTTAAAAAACAAACTAAACAAAATCAAAAATTGCATGCTTCTTGATGACAGAGACCACATTTCATGCTTCTTTGTGAAATAAATATGAGTAAAGAGTGGATCTGGCTGATGTTGCCCTGGGTTGAGCTCCTAACAAGGCTTGATAGCACTGGAAATAAAAGGTTCCATTCCTTTTCTTTCCTTTTTCTTTTTTGGTTTCAGGGATCGAACTCAGAGGCACTTGACCACTGAGCCACATCCCCAGCCCTATTTTGTATTTTATTTAGAGACAGGGTCTCACTGAGTTGCTTAGCACCTCAATTTTGCTGAGGCTGGCTTTGCACTTGCAATCCTCCTCTCTCAGCCTCCTGAGCTGCTAGAATTACAGGTGTGTGCCACTGCGCCCAGCAAAAAGTTCCATTTCTTAATGATAGTTTTGAAGACTTTACTGCGCAGTGGTAGATAGAGTTCACCTCTCCAGGGTCTTCTTTCTCTATTGCAAAAAAATTTATGTATATTTATTATGTTTTAATCAGTGCATTGTCCTTTGCCATTGATTAAGGTACTTAGAGAAGGCTGGGTGCAGGAGTCTCAAGAAGAGGCCCTGAAAAGCCAGCTGCTGCTCTCTGCCTGTGGCTGTTAAGGGGCCCGTCAGTGAGTCGTCCCAGATTTGGCCTTGGCCATGTTGGTCCCTCTTTTTCTTTTTTCTTTCCTTTTCTTTTTCTTTCTTTTTTCTTTTTTTTTTTTTTTGTGGAGGGAAGGGTACTAGGAATTGAATCCAGGGGTGCTCCACCACTACCACCAAGCTCTACCCCCACCCTGACCTTCTTTTATTTTTTAAGACAATCTCACTAAATTGCCAGGGCTGGCTGGGTGGGTGGCACATGCCTATAATCCTAGCAACTCAGGAAGCAATTTAGCAAGGTCCTAAGCAATTTAGTGAGACTCTGTCTCAAAATAAAAATAAAAAGGGCTGGGGATGTGGCTCCATGGTAAAGTACTTCTGGGTTCAATCTCTGGTACCAAAAAATAAAAAATAAAAATAAAAAAAATAATAAAAATTGCCTGGCCTGGCCTTGAACTTGTGATCCTCCTGCCTCAGCATCCAGAGTGGCTGGGATTACAGGTGTGCACCACCATACCTGGCCTTTGGTCCCTTCTTATCATCACCATTTCTTGCCCTAGTGTAGGTAGGGTGTGTCAGGGCCTCAATCTTCAATTCTCTCTGGAAAAGTAAGGGAGCCTCCATGAAGCTCAGGGACAGGAAGCGGAGGAGATAACTTTCCCAGGGCTTGCTGTCTGCTCTGCATTCCTGGAGAATCTTGGCCCAAGACCTCCTCTGCTGAGATAAAGACACATAAGCGAGTCCTCACCCCTTTTTTTGTGCTGACTGCTAACCCAAATGCCAACTCCATTCTGTTCCAAAACTCAGGCTCTGGCAGGATTGGACCCAGACCCTCAGCCCTTCTCTCTTCTATTTCTTCCTGTTCCTAGCATCTCTCTTCCCCTCTCCTTCTTCCTAGGGTTCCCGGCAAGCAATATCAAGTACAGAGGAATACAGACCTTCAAGTTAGACAAACCTGGTCAGCCTCTTCCCTCCTCCTCTTGTTATCTGTGCAAACTTGGCCAAGTCAGCTAACCCGGATAAGCCCTTATTTTTCTCATTAGTAAATAGAGATAATTATAGCTCCCTGGGAGGTGGGGCTGCTGGGGTGCGAAGATTAAATGAGATAAAGCAGCTGAAGTATTTGGCTTCCTGTCTGGCCCCTGGTAAGGGGTTTGCAGTTGGTAGCAGCTGTTCTTATTTTCTCCTTGGACTGAGCAGAAAGTTCACCCTGGATAGCAGGGTGTTGAGGAGCCCTAGCAGGCTGAGACCCTTAGCCTCTTGTCTCTGCTGTAGGACTTGATCCCATTTGGCTGGACTTGCCACTCCATCCTTCCCACTTTTTTAGGTACCACTTCCCCTGAGTGGTGTGACAGGGGAGATGGAGTTCATCTAACTGGCGCGGTTGTGCACAGGGCCACTGAGCCTATCCAAGCTCAGGGCCTTTGGTTTGTTCCTGGGGTTGAGGCTGGAGGAGAGAAGGAAGCGATCCACGGTGGCAGGCTTGTGCATTCCTTCCATCCCGATTCTTTTGGAGAACATGTGCTTAGTCCAGGACACTCGTCTACACCTTCAAATCACTCGCATTTGCAGAAGGGCAGTCCCTTCTGGGAATATGTTTACGTGCATTCATGCCATAAGAACCCTTTGTCATAAGCCCTTTCCAGCCACTTCCACCCCAGGCCTCTGTTCACCCCACGTACTCTAACATAGCTGGAGTGTTCTCCCTCAGGGCCATGGCCTTGTTTAAGGAAGTTGGGGCACAACTTCTCAGCAAGTCCCTGACTGGCTCCAAAGCCCTGGGCTTTCTGGTTTCCTTCTATTTGCTCCCAACACATGGGACTTGGACAGAGCGTAATCAATATTTCTTGACTGGCAGTGGGGGCGGCTTCCCTGCCCTTCCCTGAGAGTCCAGCTGAGCACAGAATGAAAGGAAAATGGAATAAATGTCCCAGGCCCTGCAGCCCACCAAGGTCATGGTACTCAGAGTGCTGCTGTGAGTCACAGCTGACCCTTCCTTGTCATCCACCAATGTGCCGGAAGTAGCAGCATAAACAGAGGCAGGGGAGAAGGAGGGTTGGGAGCAGAGGGATTTGTCCCTGCATAGCACTCTGTCGAAACCCACAGCAAATCTCAGGGGAGAACACTTCATAGCCAGAGTCGGGTTTGTGAGCTCTCTGGCACAGTGTCCCGCTCCAACTCGCAATATCCCTGCCAGGGAGGGGTTTTTACGAGTGAGAACTGAACCATGAACCGGTTTCCAAAATGACCTCCTTCAAAACTTATTTTCTGACAGTCTTATTGCATCAGAGGGGAAGTGTGTGGTTTGGCTAGTCGGATTTGGGGCCAGGGATTGGAAAAATGGAGCAGATGTTACCCTGTTAATTGTGATTCAAGAGTTAAGCCTCCAACTGGGTGCAGTGGTGCAAGCCCATAATCCTAGCAGCTGGGGAGGCTGAGGCTGGAGGATCGCAAGGTCAAAGCCAGCCTCAGCAAAATGAGGTGCTAAGCAACTCAGTGAGATCCTGTCTCTAAATAAAATATAAAATAGAGGTGGAGATGTGGCTCAGTGGTCGAGTGCCCCTGAGTTCAATCCCCCGTACCAAAAATTTTGCCTATAGACATTCAGGCGAGCAGGGCTTTATGGGTGTTTTTTTGGACACATAATAAAGTATCATTGAATTTAAACCTTTTCCTACCCAATTTGGTTTACAGATGCCCCAGACTATGGCATCCCACTCAACACTGTATAGTAAGTTAGGATCAGTGGTTGAAACCAGAATTAAGGCTTTTTTGGTTCCCAATTCATGCTCTTTTCAACTCATAGCATCCTGTTCTTGTCCGGGCCTTAGTTCCCTTCCAAATTCTGCACACCAAGAATCTGGAATGAGCCAAGTGTGGTGGCTCTTGCCTATAATCCCAGTGGCTTGGGCGGTGGAGGCAGGAGAATTGCGAGTTCTAAGCTAGCCTCAGCAGTTTTGCAAGGACCTGAGCAACATGGCCAGACCCTTCCCAAAATAAAATATAAAAAGGCTGGGATGTGGCTCAGTGGGTAAGCGCCCTTGAGTTCAATCCTTGGCACACACACACAAAAAAGTCTGGAGTGCTATTTGGTCTCTGCTTACTGGGAATGGGATGGTGAGGTAGCTCAAATCTTAAATGCAATTCATTTTTGAGTACTGTGGGTGGGACAGCCACAGAGGAATACAGATTAAGTCATCTTTCCCAATGGGCTTTGAGGAGTTCTAATCCAAGTCTCAGCAAATGACTCAGAAATGCAGGATTTGTTGATCTGTTACTGCCAGTTTTCTATAGCAAATAATCCCAAGTAGTAAATGCTTCTTTTGGTCCTTGTCCATATAATACTTTATGTTGCACTTGGGGAGATACATTGCCCCCTAGTCATTAAGCTTGCATGGCTAGTAATGTCTCCTGTGTGTTGACCCTGGTTTCCTAACCAGATTATCACTTTTTTAAAAGTACTGTTCCTTAACTTTCTTTGTATTTTTCACAGTATCTATCAATGGTGGACATGGTGACTTTTGTACTGTTAAGTTCTGTTGCATAGTAGATGCTGAACCAAAATGAATGAAATGGATTATAAAGAGAGCTAAGGGGCATGGAGGCCCATGCCAGTAATCCCAGAGACTTGGGAGGCTGAGGGAGGATCATAAATTCGAGGCCAGCCTGAGCAACTCAGTGAGATCCTCCCTCAACATCAAAAGGGCTGGGGATGTAGCTCAGTAGTAAAGTACCCCTGGGTTCAATCCCCAGTACCAAAATAAATGAATACTAAATAAATAAAGAGAGCTGAGCTGAGCTCTCTTGCAGCCCACTATCAATTTGTGCCCATAACTCAACTTGTTTTATCTTTCCTCACCTTGGACATTCCAAACAACAGACCAGCCACCAATAGATGAGCTTTAAAAACGGAGCTAGGTAGGAGGAGGAAAAACAGCTTAGGGCTACATGTGAAGATTTATTGACTGTGAACATGTTAGAGTTTGAAGATACCATGCAGATCATTTTGCTTGCTGCTTTTTAAACTTTCCTCCTGAAGGCAGATGTCTCTGCAGGAATGGCATACACAAATTTCTTTGAATCTGTGTGCTTTTTATTTTAAAAATCAGTACCCACTGTCCTGCTTTACTTCCTGGACAATATGAAAAATTCTCTGAATGTGATAGTCTTAGGAGAGAACTTTAAAGATAGGTGATGTTGTTATGTTCAGACATTTGGGAAAGAATTACAGGAGGACGGAGCAAAGAGTGAGCTGAGAGAGGAACGAGAGCTGGGAAATGATGGTTCACGTGCACTAACCACAAATTAGGCTTGGCTGCGATGTAGTGAAGGAAAGTCACAGGACAAACCACTGGAAGAGAAAGTTGTGGCCAAATTACTGGGATCTTTGTCACAATGAGGGATTGCAAATGTTCTCTAACCAGGGAATGGTACAAGGTGAGCTGAATTATAGAAAACATCACCAAACAGTTTAAAAATATGGGATGACTGGTGCCTGGCTCAGGAGCAAGTGGGGAGGAAGCAGGGCAAGAGCAGTGACCTCGACTCTAGGGTTAGCCTGACCCAACCTGACCAAAGTGACAACACCCTAATTAGAATGTGCTAATTATCTCTGATATTTCTTTTTTCTTTTTTTGGTACTAGAGATTGAACCAGCTAGCTACATCCCCAACCCTCTTTATTTTTAAGTTTTGAGATAGGGTTTCACTCAGTTGCCTAGGGCCTCCCTAAGTTGCTGAGACTGGCCTGGAACTGGGGATCCTCCACCCTCAGCCTCCTGAATCAGTGGAATTACAGGTGTGCATCACTATATCCAACTTTCTTTGATATATAAGAAATGAAGATTGGTGCCAGGCAAAGTGGCTCAAGCCTATAATTCTAGCGACTTAGGAGGCTAAGGCAGGAGGATGGAGAATTCAAACCCAGCCTCAGCAACTTAGGCACTAAGCAACTCAGCAAGATCCTAATAAAATGTAAAAAAGGGATGGGAATGTGGCTCGGTGATTGAGTACCCCTTGGTTCAATCCCTGGTACCAAATTAAAACATAAAATAAAATAAAATAAAATAAAGATAGAAAGAAATGAAGATTGATCATATCTCCTTCATTCAATGAATTCTTACATAGAAGGTAATTTTTTTTTCTTAAGATTAATTTAGTATATTTTGCCTTTAAAAAATTTTTTTTGTTCTTTTTAGTTATACATGACAGTAGAATGTATTTTGACATATCATATATACATGGAGTATAATTTGTATCCTTGTGGTTGTACATGATGTGGAGTTTCACTGGTTGTGTATTCATATAAGAACATAGGAAAGTTATATCTGATCCATTTTATTGTCTTTCCTATTTCCATCACTCCTCCCTTCCCTTCATTCCCCTTTGTCTAATGCAGGGAACTTCTATCCCCCACCCCTGCAGCCACTTATTGTGAGTTAGTACCTACATGCCAAAGAGAATATTTGGTTTTTGTTTTTTGGGGGATTGGCTTATTTCACTTAGCATGATAATCCCCAGTTCCATCCATTTACCTACAAATGCCATAATTTCATTCTTCTTTATGGCCAAGTAATATTCCATTGTGTATATGTATCATGTTTTCTTTATCCATTCATCTATTGAAGGGAACTTGGCTTGGTTCTATAGCTTAGCTATTGTGAATTGAGCTGCTATAAAAATTGACATGGCTGTGTCATTATACTATGTTGGTTTTAAGTCCTTTGGGTATATATCACAGAAGTGGGATAACTGGGTCAAATAGTGTTTCCATTCCAAGTTTTCTGAGGAATCTCCATACTGCTTTCTGTAATGGTTGCACCAATTTGCAATCCCACCAAGAATGTATGAGTGTACATTTTTCCCTACGACCTCTCCAACATTTATTCTTGCTTGTATTCTTTTTTTCTTTTTCTTTTGGTACCAGGGGTTGAACTCAGAGGCGCTCAACCACTGAGCCATATCCCCAGCTCTATTTTGTATTTTATTTAGAGACAAGGTCTCACTGAGTTGATAAGCTCCTCGCTGTTGCTGAGACTGGCTTTGAACTTTGGATCCTCCTGTATCAGTCTCCTGTGCCGCTGGGATTACAGGCATGTACCACCGCACCTGGCATTGCTTATATTCTTGATAATTGCCATTCTGACTGGAATGAGATGAAACCTCAGAGTAGTTTTAATTTGCATTCAGAGAAAGGAATTTAAAGAACCTGTCTCTAGCAGGCAGCTTGCATTTACTTGAAGTAAGGAATTGGTCAGAAGAACTTGTGTTCAGCAAAGAAAAATATACATTTTGGACTTGTTTTATCTCACTTCCACCTAACGAGGCCTCAGCACACTTATTTGTTTTGGGGCGTTTGGAATCAAGCACTTGTTAGATCTTTGAGACCAAATATTGCACAGAGAATTCTGAAGTTTTAGCCAAAAAAAGCTCTCAAGGTGAAAGGGAGGGGGCTGGGTTTTCTCTCTTGCTTTTCCCCTTCTTGAGCTTCTGCATTCGCTCCTGTTGGCAGATGCACGTCCATTCTCGGCAGCTCTCTGCTGTTCAGATCTAGGAGGGCTTTGCGGCCTAGTTTACCAGCCGCACACAAGATCTCACATCTATTCATGCTGGAATAGCAGTCCTGCTGTAACAAGTACAAAATTGGGAAAAATACATGGGGCAATCGTTTCTGTGCAACGGACAGCAAGTAGCATAGGACTGTGGGACCAAGAGGAGGGAAACGTCTGTGTCCTAGGATTGCACCAAAGGGCCCCGGAAGCGCTTTGTAGACCTTAGCACAGGAGGCAGTCTCCACAGAACACAGCACTCTTCCTTTGTGGAACAGAGTGAAGAGTTTGGAAAGGCCCAGACAGCCAGATTTTCTGAACAATGTGCTGGAGATGAAGGAGCTGCATTGAAAGAGGGATCTGGAAATGTGTATAGGAGTCCATTCAGCTCTGTTATTCAGTGCTAGGCTACAGGTGCACAGGGTGAAACGAGGTGAAGGACAGCCCAGCTGTAGTGAACTGGGGAGTTGCCAGAGGTTGCACAGTCTGGAAAATGAGTTCCAACCAGCTGGAGTTGAGAGTCCTCATGGAGCCCCCAGGGTCATCAGTGGCCACTCAGAGGGTTCCTGTCTTAATAGTGGGGCTAAACTAGTGCTAGTGTATGGGCTTCTCTAGTGAAGCTTAAAAACAAGCCTTGAAAAGATCAAACCAATCCACTAGGAACTTGATTGTCTACCAGAATAACATGCAATACTCCCAATACTTTCTAAAGGAATATAATAAAGTCCAGCCCACGTAAGGGAGACTATCATTTCTAAGATCTAGTTGGAATTATTAGACATGTAAAGAAGAGGACGTATGTGATCTACAACCAGGAGCACTATCAGAAAACAGAAATAGACATCCAAATGACAAAAATAATGAAATTAGCAGACAAGGGCTTTTAAAACAATCAACATAAATATTGTCAAGTATTCCAAGAAACATGAAGAATTGAATATAACATGAAAAGTAACATGAAAAATTCAAGGGATGAGATTAGTAGAAGTTTAAAGACTCTGTAAAAGAAAAGATTAGTGAAATTGAAGACATAATAGAAACTATCCAAAATGAGTTATTCTTCCATTTTCACAAGTCAGAAAGATGGCTGAGGGTATAGCTCTGGAGAAAATTAGAATGTGTGAAGCCCTGCGTTTGATATTTCCAGCATTTAAATAAAAAAAAAAAAAAAGCAAATCTAAAATTGAATCCAAATCCAAAGTAAGCAAAGTAAATATCTATATCTAGAAGGAAACAAACAAAACCAAAACAAAACAAAAAACTGAAATAAGTGGAATAATAAAGAAAAAATTTTAAAAACCAAACAACAAAAAAAAAGATAGATCTTGTTTCTTAAAAAGATAAAAATTACAAATCTCTAGCAAGACTAATTTCAAGAAATAAGAGAAAGGACATAAATGATCAATATCAGAAATGTTAAAGAGACAAAACAGACATATTCCCTATTTGATAACTTAGGTAAGGAAATACAGTTTGGTGCAGAAAAAAAAAAAAAAGACTAGAAAGACTATTCATTTGGTCCATGCATGTGACTCTGTTGGTAGAGGGATTGGTGGGAATTGAGGCTAATTATGGGGAGGGAAGTCAATGGGGAAATGTTCAAAGGATATGATACTTCAGTTAGATTAAAGGAATAAATTCAAGAGGAATAAGAGGAATAAGTTCTGCAACATGGCAACTATAGTAAGTGTGATGTTTTATGTTCTTGAAAACTGTTCAACAGCTCAAAGACTAGATTGTAAGTATTTTCTTCACACACACACAAAAATATGTGATGTAATGTATATGGCAATTGGTTCCATTAGCCATCCCATAATGCATACCATTTCAAAACAGAGTTGTATATAATAATAAATATATACAATTTTTCTTTGTCAGTTAAGAAAATTAATTTTTAAAGCACCAACTATATAGCTCCTGTTGTGAATATTAAAGTAATTGTGTTGCATTCAGTTCTTATTTTTCTTAGATATTTCTACAATATGACATGCTAATGAAGTCATAATCAAATATCTTCCTGTTACTTATTGTCTTTTTCCCCCCATATTTTTTGTTGGTGCATTTTAGTTGTACATAATGGTGGGATTTTTCTGTTGCATATTTGTACATGTACATAATATAACAATATAATTTAGCCAATATCACTTCCTAGCACCTCCCCCCACCCAGCCATCCCTTTCCTCTATTCTACTAATCTCCCTTTGATTTTCATGAGGTCTACTCTCACCCCTGCACCTTTATTTTCCTTTCTTCTTTCTAATCTCCACATTTGACAAAAACCATGCGACCTTTGACCTTCAGAGTGTGGCTATTTTGCTTAACACAATGGTCTCAAGTTCCATTTATTTTCCTGCAAATGCCATAATTTCATTCCATCTTCAATGGAGTAGAACTCCATTGTGTATATATATCACATTTTCTTTATCCATTCCTACACTGATGGACACCTAGGTTGGTTCTATAATCTGGCTATTGTGAATTGTGCTGCTATAAACATGGGTATGCATGTATCACTGATGACTTTAATTCTTTAGGGTAAATACCAAGGAGTATGGTCATATGGTGATTCCATGCTTAGTCTTTTGAGGAAACTCCATACAGATTTCCACAGCAGTTGTACTAATTTACAATCCCAGCAACAGTGTAAAAGTGTTCCTTTTTCTCCACATCGTCTCCAGCACTTATCATTGTTTTTATTCTCAATGCCTGCCATGGTGACTGGTCTAAGATGAAATGTCAGTGTAGTTTTGATTTGGCATTTCTCTAATTGCTAATAATGTTGAACATTGTTTTCATATATTTGTCGACCATTTGTATTTTTTTTTGAGAACTGTTTAATTCATTTTCTCATTTATTAATTAGGTCATTTAGTTTTTTTAGGGTTATATTATTTGGTATCTTTATGTACTCTAGATATTAATCCTTTGTCAGAAGAGTAGCTAGTAAAGATTTTCTCTCATTCTGTAGGTTCTCTCTTCTCATTCTTAATTCTTTCCTTTGCTGTGAAGAAGCTTTTTAATTTGATGCCATCCTATTTATTAATTCTTGGCATTATTTCATGGGTGTTAGGACCCTTATTGAGAAAGTTGTTGCCTGTGCTAAATCCTGGAGGGTTGACTGTAAGTTTTCTTCTAGGAGTTACATAGTTTCTGGTCCAATTCTAGGTCCTTGATCCATTTGAGTTGATTTTTGTGCAGGATGAAAGATAATGGTCTAGTCTCATTCTTTTACATATGAATAATCAGTTTTCCTAGCACCATTTGTTAAAAGGCTATCTTTTCTCCAATGTATGTTTTTGGTACCTTTGTCAAGAATCAGATCATGGTATCTGTGTGAGCTTGTTTCTGCATCTTCTATTCTGTACCATTGGTCTATGTATCTGTTTTATACCATGCAGTTTTTGTTATTATAGCTATGTAGTATACTTTGAAGTCAGGTATTATAATGCTTCCAGTATTGCTTTATTTGGCTTAGAAAATTGTTTTGGGTATTATAGATTTTTATTCCTTCAAATTAGTTTTTAGGCCTGTCTTTTCAAGTTCTGTGAAGAATGTCATTGGTATTTTAATGGGGATTGCATTGAATCTGTATATTGCTTTTGGCACTATGGCCATTTAACTATATTAATTCTGCCTATCCACAAACATGGAAGGTCTCTCCATCTTCTTGTGTTTTCCTCAGTTTCTTTTTTTAGTGTTCTATGGTTTTCATTGTAAAGGACTTTCCCCTCCTTGGTTAGATTTATTTTTTTATTTTTTGGCTATTATGAATTGGATTGTTTCCCTGATTTATCGTTGGTATATTAAAAAGCTATTGAGCTGGGCATGGTGGCGCACACCTGTAATCCCAGCACTTTGGGAGGCTGAGACAGGAGAATTGCAAGTTCAAAGCCAGCCTCAGCAAGGGCGAGGCACTAAGCAACTCAGTGAGACCCTGTCTCTACATAAAAAGCAAAATAGGGCTGGGGATGTGGCTCAGTGGTGAGTACCCCTGAGTTCAATCCCAGGTACCAAAAAAAAAAAAACCTGTTGATTTTTGTATTTGATTTTGTAACCTGTTACTTTCCTGAATTTGTTTATTTGCTCTAGCAATATTTTGGTGGAGTTTTTGCATTTTTAAGTATAGGATCATACCATCTACAAACAGTGATGATTTGAGTTGTTCCTTTCCTATTTATCCTTTTGGTTCCTTCTTTTGCCTAATTGCTCTGGCTAGAATTTCTAGTACTGTTAAATAGGAGTGTGAGAGTGAACATCCTTGTCTTGTTCTAGATTATTTTCCTACATTTTTAATTGGTACATTATAGTTGCATGTAGTGGTGAGACTTGTCATTACATGTTTGTACATGTACACAATGTGATAATATAATTCAGCCAATATCACTCTCTAGTTTTTAAAAGAAATGCTTTCAGTTTTTCTCCATTTACTATGAGGTTGGCATTGGGTTTCTCATATATGGACCTTATGGTGTTGAAGTAGTTTCCTTCTATCCCTAGTTTCTTCAGTGTTTTTATCATGGATGTGTGCTGAATTTTGTGACTTTCTGGGCATCCATTGAGATGACCAAGTGATTTTTGTCCTTAATTCTATTTATATGATGAATTACATTTATTGATTTCCATATGTTAAACCATCCTTGCATCTCTGGGATAAAACTGTCTCAGTCATGAAAAGTTCTGATTTTTAAATTAGATCTGTTGAAGAAGAACACACCATTTGAGCAGGTCTGGAACACCCTGACGTGAGTGGTCCATCTTTGGGATGAGCAAAGTCCACTTGGTTTTGGCTAGAAAACAGGAAGATAGGCCTTCAAAAAGGCATGAGAGTGGAGAAGAGGACCTGCTGCTCTCTCTCTTATGCTTTGCTCTCAAGTCTTAAGTATCAAGGATGCTACAGGCCTTTGGGCTGACCCTGTTGTGAAGTCATGGTCTCTGCCTTCATGTGGGACAGGTTGAGAGTAGAAAGGATGGACAGCAGGAGTGGCAACTAGTTAAAGGTAGTAAACTGTATCTTGTGGAACCCCTGTAAAAACCTTGACTCCCATGGTCTAGTCATGGAGCTGTTTCATCTAAAGAACAGTCCACGTAGGAGGTCAAACGTTTACTGACAGCATCCAGGACCATTCTGGGAGATTAAGTACAGTCCATAGATCTTCTCATGAATGTCCCCTCTCCTCTTCTCTTCCTGAGCGCTCAGCAAGTCCCAGCCACCTCCAGCCCTGAAATCATCTTTCTCCTCCATGCCACCCTGTTGCGAACATACAGCTCCCTCTGTCATCTTTCACCCTGGCTGTGCTCTTCAGAAAATTGTGCTTCAAAGACTTGTCTCTCTGTCTTCCCATCATATAAAATGTCCTAGGGAGTGTATTTCATCTTCACCTGTGACTACTTTTTATTTCTAGAATCTAATTGTGGGAATTTTATCCATTTCTGTTTCCTAAAAATGGGAGAAAGGCAGAGCCTATGGCGATAGTGGTGGTGAGGGTAACTTTTGAATTCCTACCTAGAGAAGCATCTTTACTTTGGACACACTTATAGAGTAGGTTATTTGGCTTGATGTTGTTTTAAGCATTTATTTTCTTTTTGAGATTCTTGGGCCTTTATAAAAGTTAAACATTTTGGTTTTTGTGTGTTATTAGGAAAATAATATAGATTATTGATCCATGTAGGAGAAAATTTGGCATAGCATATCAAAAACATTAAAGGTGTGCACACATTTATCAACTTCACTTCTAAGAAGAAATTTTTTTGAATTATCATTTTCAGGTTATGATAATTTATGAGGAAGCTTCCACCTCAATGATTATAAAAATGATCTATTAAAAACTACTTGATGTCCAACATTATGGAAAGATGATGAATAAAAGAAATGGCATAGATCACTTAAAATAATGCAGGAAAAATACTTTTTAATGATAAGGTATAAAATATTGACAATACAGTAAATAATTATGGAAATCATACAATTCAAAAATTTCATCTCTATAAAAATTCAATTTATATTTATAAAAAATTGAATCATGTACAACAAACCACTCATAGTAGTGGAGTGACAGGTGATTTTTCACCTTTGTGATTTTTTTTTTGTTTTGAACGGTGTGTATGTGCATGAATTAGGAATGTTCTTGTCTGCCTGCCAATTATAGAAACTTGAATTCACTGGCTTGATCACACAGATTCCCCTCATTTTTTTCTAGAAATTTAAATATGGATGGCTTCTAGTCTTTGTATAACTTGTCTTCTTTCTCTTCCCTTCCCTTCCCTTCCCTTCCCTTTATTTCTTTCCCTCCCTCCCTCCCTTCCTCCCTCCCTCCCTCCCTCTCTCTCTTTCTTTCTTTCTTTCTTTCTTCTTTTCTTCTTTCTTCCTCTCCTCCCTCCCTTCTGTTTTTCTTTTCCTCTCCCTCCTCCTCTCTCTTTCTTTTATTTTTTTCTTTAGATACTAATGGTCAAACCCAGGGCCTCATGCATGCTAGGCAAGTGCTATGCCACTGATCTACAACCCAGCCCTTTTTAAAAGTTTGTTTTTGAGACAGGAGCTCACTATGTTGCCCAGGCTGACCTAGAACTTGCCATCCTCCTGCCTCAGGCTCCCAAATTGCTGGGATTACAGGCTGGTTTTAGTGTTAGTCTGGTTTTAGTTCAGCATTTCGACAGCATCAGGGAGGATTGCATCTCTGAGAGTGCTGGGGCCTCTTCCTGAGTTTGCTACATTGGCTGCAGGAGGCTGCGGTTCCCGCAGACACACTGCCTTCCAGCAGAAAGGACGAGGAAGGAGGCGGGAGTAACACAGCAGATCATCGCTTTGGTCTTGTTCACCAGAATTAGGATGTGTGCCCAACTTCAAGGTGTGCTGGGGAACTAAGGATCTTAGTTTTTCCAGGCTTGGAACTAGATGCAGACAAGGGAGAAATATCCAGGAATGTCAGAATGTCAGGTAGAGTAAACCTGTGGCATCTGACTATATATATGTGTGTGTGTGTGTGTATGCATATATATATTCTTACTGATAATATCAGAATTTTTAAAAAGAGGTTGCTAACAATCAATAGATTATTTTTAAATGGAGTTCAGATATAGACTGTAGACTAGAAATTGATGCTATTATTTCAATGGGTAGCTTTTGATAATATTTGTGATGTGTACAACATTGTACAAGGAATTTTACAGAAAATTATAGAGGACAAGGGCATTACTGACATACACAGCTATTGGAAGACTTGTAAGTCTTGTCAAGAGGACGTGACCTACGTTTGGGAAAGTAGCATAGGATAGTATAAAACAGGAAAAAAGGAACAAAACCAATGGTAGAAGGAAGGACTGCCCTGAGATATTAGCAGAGATGAAGAAATGACCAGAGACACTTTCTGGAGGACACAGAATCTGAGCTTGATCTTAAAGGATGTGAGAACCCAGAAAGATGGCTGCATGGAAGGAGTCTTCGCACATGGCAATAACCATGTTAAACTTCCAGAGATGGCACTGAATGTCATGTGTGGAGCAGTGCAGAATTAGGTAGATTTGAAGACTAGGGAGTATTACAGTGAACTTGAACAGGTTTTCAAACAGATATGAAAGTATTTTTGTTCCAAGGTGAAAGGAAGGCCACATGTCCCACCAGGGAGCTCTTAGCTCATTCCTATGGTATTTGACTTGCTGAGTCAGTGTCTCTGCAGGCCTGTTCCTGTTGTTCCAAGAGACCTCACAAGAGCCTGATGCCTGCCATCAGGCACCTGCTTGCACTTTATATTCTGCTGGGGGTGGCCCAGTTTCCATCTCGCCTCCTAGTCTTCTGCACCTGTTTTGCTAGCTCTGTCATTTGCTTTTAGGAAGAGTCCTTGACTGTGACTTTGTGACTTGAGGCCACCTTAAATGCCAGCATCTGCAAGTTACGACTTGTGATATGTATCTGGGTTGCTTTGAAAAATATTTGGAGAGGGTGATTTGAGGCACCCTAGGAACAAGAGATGAATGACAGGTGTCGTATCCACCCAGGAAACACCAGGGCAGGGGGCTGTCATAGATTCACGCTAGGAGCTCTGCAGGTGAACTCTCATGCATGCTGGATCCATAGACTCAGCTTTCATTATGGAAGGAGTACCGGACCCGGAGCAGCCTCTACCACGGACTAGCATTGGGATCTTAGGTTTTAGAACCTTGCAGAATCTCTGTAGACCTCAGCTATCTGTTAAATAGGATAACAACATCTGCCTTCCCCACCCAGTTTAATAATCCCTACTGACACACATCATGTGCTGTGCCATCCATTACACACACACACACACACACACACACACACACACACACACACAGAATTGTCCTCCCCAGAGGACCTGGGAGATGGAACTGTCCTTTTGAGGCAGAAGAAGGGCACAAAGGTTAAGGATGAACATAGTGTACTCATCATAAAGTGGCATAGGCGGCTTCCTTGAGGAGATCTGTCTCTGCTTCCCTTTCCTCTGCATTCGGGATGCAACCACAAACAAGACCCGTTCCTGTCCTCAAGCTGCTCGTACCCTAGCGAGGAGGCCTGCACACGTAGATAATTGACACGTAGAAGATAAACACAGTGCCAGTGCTCAATCAGGGAGCTGAGGGAATGTGGGGACTTGGGAGAGGTGCCTGGAGGAGGAGATGTCTGAATTGAGACTGTTGGGAAGCGTGGCAGAGCTGTGATCAAGTCTGAGACGGCTGTTACCTAAAACAGCTGCCAGAGACGTGGATCGCTGATCTCCCACTGCCTGCACTTTGCCCTCCTTTGCCTCTCCAACTTTCCGCTCATTGCTTCTTTCCCACCTGAGTGGAAAGATTGTGAGTGCTGGAGCCAGGAGATCCAGATCCTCACCCCAGCTCCTGGTCATTTGCTCTGTGACCTGGGGGGCATTTTGCTCTATCTCTTTGTACCACGGTTGCCTGTACCATGCTATGAGGGGTGGAGGGAATATCTGCCATTGAGCCCTGTTTTACTCAGCTTTTTTTCTGCTGTGACCAAAAGACCTGATGAGAACAATTTTAGAGGAGTAAAAGTTGATTTAGGGGCTCACCCTTTCAGAGTTCTTAGTAATAGACAGCTGGTTCCATTCCTCCAGGCTCCAGGTGAAGTGGAACAACATGGTGGAAAAAAAGCAGCTCACATGATGATCAGAGGGGCATGGAGGGAAGAGAGAGAGAGAGGGGGAGAGAGGGAGAGAGGGAGAGAGGGAGAGAGGGAGAGAGGGAGAGAGAGAGAGAGAGAGAGAGAGAGAGACTCCACTTATCAGATACAAAATACCACAGGCACCCCCCAGGGATCCACCTCCTCTGGCCACACTCTACTACCTTCAGACACCACTTCGTTAATCCCATCAAGGGATTAATTCACTGATTGGGTTAAGACTCTCACAAACCATTTCTCCTCTGAACCTTCTTGCATGGTCTCACACATGAGCTGTTGGGGGACATCTCACACCCAAACTGTAATAAGACCCTTGCTCTGTTTGGGGAGTCTCCCTTGTAAAGAATTTGGATCGGAAGCTATGTGCACATCTCACCAAAGGATGTGAACTACGCATGTTTCTTGGCCACTCTGCAGACAGGGCGGGGATGGGTGCTCCACACTCCCCCAATAACATGCCCACTGGTCACAGTCTGAGCTAAAAGGAGCAAAGTGCACAGCAGATCCTCTGGGGTGGGCACTGCTGCTCTCTGCGGTGTGAGCCAGAATCCCGCGTCCAGGAGAGCAGCAGTCCTCTCACCTGCCCTCTTCTCTCGCCAGATGTTGGGCTTTGCTCCCCATCTTGGTTCCGCAGCCTTCTGGTCAACCTTTGACTATGTTCTGATCCTGCTGAGTTAGGTCCATCCCAGCATCGGTTGCTTGCATCTCAGCACCTTAGTTAATATGGGGCTGGGATCAGATGCCCTCCAAGGCTCTCACTGTCTCAATGGTCTGGGATTCTAGAATTTGTGTTCAGTACTGGACCTTAAATTGATGCTTCTTGAGTAAGTGTCCACATGGGCAGCAGGACCCCAGTCTGGACTTTCCCCTTGCTATGCTTTTTATGATCTCACTCAGTGATCTAAGAGACACCTGCATGGAGGTAGGGGGAGCTCCATCAGCGAGAAGGAGAAACATTCCATGCTGTCCTGGCTTTATTTTTTTGACAAGTGGATCAGGACAGAATCAGTTTCCCTGCATGGTGCTTATCGGCAGGAGGATGCAGAAGACGTGGAAGTCGTAGAAGGCCTGCTTTCTGTCCCCACAGAACTACAGTCTGATTAGGAAGAAGAGTCTAGCCCCAGATTTGAGTGCTAAGCAATGTGGGGCGGATATAAGGACTCAGAGGAGAATCTGGTGAACAGGTAGAGAAGGGGAAGAAGGTGGAAGGTGAAGCAGGGGATCTGAGGAGGATTTAGGTAACCAGAAGGGAGCTCATATTTGGTGGGGAACACGGGCATCAGGTTAGGCCCAGGGGCAAGACTGAGTGGGAGACTGGGGTGTGGTTGTGGTGGTTCACATTGGGCATGGCAGGGATAGAGATGAAGTCTTGAAGTCTGGTTTTTGAGGCCTTTGATCACTTGGCAGGCTGTGTGGAAGAGTAGCTTCCACATCTTTCTTATAGGTTCAATAAGTAAATCAACAAACAGCACAAATAGAAGACACCTTCCACAAAGCCTGGCACAGAAGCCATCTTGTCCATTTGTGCTGCTGTAACAAAATGAGTGAGACTAGGCAATTACTTCTCGCAATCCTGGAGGCTGGGAAGTCCAACACCAAGGTGTCTGGAGGGTGGGTGCCTGGTGTGTGCTGCTCTCTGCTCCCAAGATGGCGCCTTGTTGTGCATCCTCACAGGTGGGAAGGGGTGGAAGAAGTGAATTACCTCTCTGAAACTTTTTATAAAGACAGTAATTTACTCATGAAGGCTCTTCCTCATGACTCTTCTCATAAAGGCCTCGCCTTTTAACCCTACCACACTGCGGTTTAAGTTCCAACATGGACCACAAACATTCAAACCTTAGGAGAAGGAATCGTTGAGACTAAGGGAAAATAATTCAATTGGATATACAGTTTTGAGTGTCTACTAAGTGCCTGGCACTGTTTTAGATGCAGAGATACAGCAATAAATAAATGCAGTCTATTGTTATGGAACTTGTGTCCTATTAGAGTCTAATAGATGAAACACACACACAAGTGGAGACACACATGTGTATGTAGTGTATATGTAGATATAGCAAAATTAAGCCAGGCATGGTGGTACACACCTGTAATCCCAGTGGCTTGGGAGGCTGAAACAGGAGGATCAAGAGTTCAAAGTCAGCCTCAGCAATGACAAGGCACTAAGCAACTCAGTGAGACCCTCTCTCTAAATAAAATATAAAATAGGGCTGAGGATGTGGCTCAGTGGTTGAGTGCCCCTGAGTTCAACTGGAGAAATGGAGAGGGCTAAGAGCACCCAAGGGAACAGGCATTGTTTAGGGATGTTCAGGGAGATCAGGTCACCTTCTCTGATAAGATGACATTTTGGTAGAAACCAACCAGAAGAGCACAAGTTCTTTTGCTGTCTGGAGGAAGAGTTATCTAGGCAGAGGAAACGGCAAGTGCAAAGGCCCTGAGGCTGGAGCATGCTTGATGCATTCAATGAAAAGCAAAGAGACCATTGTGATGGAAGCAGAATGTGCCCGGGCAAAGTGGTGGGGGAGAATATGCGAGTAGTCCTGGAGGGAGAGCAGTTCCTCAGAGGCCACAGAAAATACTTGAGGAAAATGACCAACTCAGTTACCAGAGTAAACACTGACTACAGTCCTTCCTCCCTGCTCTTGGGTGGCTCCCAGAGGGGAGCTGCATTGGAGCAAAACTCATAGGAGCAGCTATGCAGAGAGCTTGAGCCCCCAGGTCCTTCCATTCCCTTGTGGAGCCTTCCTCAGGGAAGCCCCACCTGGCCTGCTCTTTTCTCTGCTCATCCTATACGGTCAGGCTGGTCAGGCCTTGAAGCTGGCTGGGGCTTCTGCTATCTCTGGGCTTAGGTTCATCTTTGATTACTTGCAGTATGTGCTGATCTTCCACAAGTGATTCACTGGTGAAGCTCTCAAGGAATTACTGTTTTTGAAAATCTACTTGGGCAACGTCAGTGATTTCCACTCTCACATACTTTTGCCCAAGTGTCTGTAATTCTTATATCTAGCTCACGATCCAGGCCTTGCCGCTCACTTGACCAGAGCTGATGGCTGGGGCCTAGCGCCCTCCGGGCATTAGCGACAGCTGTAACTGCACCAAGCATTACTTTGAACACAGCTCTAAGCTCTCCCTTTCCCCTGTTTGAGGGGCCTTGGTTTCCTCCTTGCCCAAGGGGTGGTGGACCTCTCGTCTGCAGCCCCAGTTTTCTTAGCAGCTAATACTGTGAGCATTTTCTCTTTTCCAGCATCTTCTGATTGTATCTCATGTCCTCACTTCTCGTCTCCTCTGCCTTGCTTCCTCTTCCCCCAGGCAGAGGAAACTGACTCTGCAGGTGTCACTAGGTGATCTGAAGGCAGGGACATGATTTGGGGGGATTTTAGAAGATCAGCTCAGAGCAAAACTGCATTAGAGCTGATACAGTGGCACATGCCTCAGTGACTTGGGAGGCTGAGGCAGAAGGAACACAAGTTCTAGGTCAGCCTTTGCAATTTACAGAGGCCTGAAGCAACTTAATGAGACTCTGTCTCAAAATAAAAAATTATAAAAGGGCTGAGGAGATAGCTCGGTGGTAAAGTATCCCTGGGTTCTATCCCCAGTACTAAAACAAAAAGCAACAAACACACACTCCACAAAACAGCATCAAAAATATAAAGGGTGGTATATTAGGGTTTTCTGGAGAGGCAGAACCAATAGGATATATTGGTTGATAGATGAGAGGAAAATTATTAAGGGAATTGGCTCACACAAGTATGGAGGCTAAGAAATTTCACACCAGGCCGTGTGTGAGCTGGGAGGCTGGTAGGTGGCTCAATTCTAGTTTGAAGGCCTGAGAACCTGGGGAAACCGATGAGTCCAAAGGACAAAGAGTGCTTGGGGCTCTAATTAGTAAGGGCAGGAAAAGAAGAGGTATCCCAGCTCCAGCAGGGAACAGTTTGCCTTCCCTCTGTATTTGCTCTGTCTGGGCCCCTAGATAACTGGATTGTGCCCATCCACACTGAGGTCGGATCTTCCCCTCTGAGTCTACTCTGACACACATGCCAATCTCCTCTGGAAACACTCTCATGCACACACCCAATGATAATGCCTTACTAGTTTTCTAGGTGTTCCTTAACCAGGTCAAATCAACACCTACAATTAACCATCACAGGTGGATTTAGGAGAAAATCAGCACTCCTGTACCCAGGACGTGGCTCATATCATGCAGACAGGATGGACCAGCAGGCTGCCTCTCAGAAGCCTTGTGTCAGTTGAGCTCCAAAGGCAGCTCTCAGAAGAATCCCCAGACGTCTTTGTAAGGAGAGGGATCAGAGGGACTCAAGGCAAAGCAGCCCTTGGGCACCTCCCATGGCTCTGGCCTGGCTGGGGCTAGTACCCTCCGATCATCCTACCCCACCAGGGTGCTCAACCATCTCAATGATTCATCCTCCCTGTCTGTCCCTCTCCCCTTGGACACTATGTGGCTTCTCCCTGAGATACCTTCAGTGTGATGCTTATGTCTGTGGTTCTAAACCAGACTTCCTAACTTTACCCTCACTCTGACTTCTGAGCATGAGACTTTGGACAAGAGACCTGAGATATGTATGACTCAGTTTCATTACCTGCACAATGGAAGTAATAATGGTCCCTACTTCAAAAGACAGTTATAAGGTTTACCTATGTAAATATATAAAGCTCTGGGGCTGGGGTTGTGGCTCAGGGGGAGAGCGCTTGCCTCGCATGCGTAGGGCACTGGGTTCGATCCTCAGCACCACATAAAAATAAATAAAATAAAGGTATTGTGTCCATCTGCAACTAAAAAATATTTTTAAAAAATATATAAAGCTCTAAGAATCATTGATACAGGAAAGCATTTAGCACTAATTATGGATATAAATGACTCCGCACAATCTGTTGGCTCTATTTTAAGGTATGATGGAATATCTCACACATTCAGCCATCTCTCTGGCCAGACTCTTTCCGGTGTGAATTATGTGTGGCAGCTGCAGGTATTGCCCTCACCTTGAAATGAACAAAAAATGAATGAAGAGATAGGCATTGGAGGCTCAGGTCTTCAAGAAAGTGGATCAATCCTCTTTGAACCTGTCTCCTTGGAGCTCTAGCTTCATTGTACCTATATAGAGGAGAACCCTAGAGGAGAGTTTAGGTGAGGGAGAACACAGGGGAATAGTATTATGCAAACTGATGCCCTTCACCTAATATGAAGACTCGCCGCTTCACCCATAACACCCTACCTCAACGCACCCAGAACTCCAATTTCACTTGCTGCGGGAGGAAGAGAGCGTCTTTGAGGTGCTCCTATTCTACACAGGTGGGGAAGCCATCATATCAGAGTCCTCAAAAAGTACATGAGGACCCCCTCTCACACGTGTCTCCTCTCCTATTTTCCCTTCTCCTCTACGTAACAGAATATTTTATACATAGGGAAGAGAACTAAAGAGACAATAAACCCATGTGACAGGCCTGTACAATGGATAACCACAGGAGATGAGAGGGAAGAGAGATGGCTTCTTGTATGAAATCTGCCATGAGCCTCCATGACCACAGCATCCCCATCTCTGAGCTTGGTGTCTGCCATCTTTAAAATAAAAGGCTTACACCGGGCAAGGTGGCACACACCTGTAATCCCAGCACTTTGGGAGGCTGAGACAGGAGAATCGGGAGTTCAAAGCCAGCTTGAGCAAAGGCGAGGTGCTAAGCAACTCAGTGAGACCCTGTCTCTACATAAAACACAAAATAGGGCTGGGGTGTGGCTCAGTGGTTGAGTACCCCTGAGTTCAATCCCAGTACCAAAAACAAAACAAAACAAAACAATAAAAAATAAAATAAAATAGAAGGCTTAGTTCAAACAGCTATATGACCTAGTCATGGCTCTAGAATTCTGTGGGAAGGCAAAGTTGGTATCTGTGGAATTGGGGGAGACCTTCTTTGCTCCATGCCCTATTTGTTGACATTTCTTCTGTCCAAGGAGGGAACTGGCGGCATTTTCCTGGTTTCTGCTCCTCACCGGTCCTTTCCATCTCTCCTGTGTCCCAGCCTGAATTGTCTGGATACTACCAGGAGCTGCAGAATCAGTAGCAAAAGCTTCTTTCCTGCACCAGCAACTGCATCTCCCCAGGGTGCATTGTAGAAAATCAGACTGTCTGGCACTTACTCTCTGATTCAGGCAGGTGGGGGAAGGTAGGGGAATTGCTGGTTATTTTTAGTGTCAGGGGCTTTAGGGGAGGTACTGGGAGGTTGGCAGAATTTCCTCACAGCTTGGAGGCCCCTGGAGGCCCCGGGGCACTGCCTGCCCAATTCCCAGAGTTCAGGCACAGATGGCCCCCATCATCCCTTAAAAGGGGGGAGGGATCTCCAGAGGCCTCGGTCCAGCTGGCCATCTCCTGCCTGAAACTCTTTAGTGAAGAAGGGGGAGGGAGAAGCACCAGATGGGCTACAGTCTTTGAGCTTCAAGGTGCAAATTCTGTCCCAATCTCAGTCATATTGGTAGGGAAAGAGAGACACCTCTTTATTAGGCAGTGTTTGGTTGGCAATTAACCTCCGGGGTTTGGGGAGCACTCAAGATTAATGCCAGAGCAGGGCAGCCGCCTCTGCAGCTTTGTAGAGGTGGGCAAGAGCCCTTGGAAGTGGATTGGGCTGGGCCCCGCAGGTGGGCTTCTGCTGTAGGTGAGGGGACCTCTTGTGAGGGATGTCCTGGAAGGGAAGACAAGGCCCCAGATCGAATGCAGTCAGCACTTGCCCTGGTGCAGGGTGCTCTTGTCCAGGGCTCCCGGGAGCATTCTGTGGCGAATGGTCCAGGGAAAGTGCTCAGGCTGCGCTGGCGGGGATGCTTTGGGCAACTGCGTTCCCCTCCAGGCGGCGCGGCTCTGGGCAGCCTTAGCGCTCTCGGCAGTCGTTTCCACCGCGCTGAGTACGCTGGGACAGAAATGCGGAGCGGAACAGTCCTGATCACCAGAGGTTGACCTTTGATGCTGGTGTGGAGCCTCACCCACCGAAGGGCTGCGCAGCGCTAGCAGCCAGTCCCGACCCGGGCCGGTGCTGCGGGAGCAGAGACCGCAGGGCCAGGAACCCGCATGCTCCTGCCTTCGGATCGGAGGCTCCTTGTCCTCTCAACCCAGCGACTTGCGGCTAGTTGCTTGAATCTCACTGAGCCTCAGTTTCTTGAAGAAAGTGGCAAGACTAATGTCCACTTCCTTGGGGTCTATTTAAAGACTGTGTTAAGGGTTCTGGACAAAAAACTGTAAAAGGTTGCTTTTGCTATTGAGTTGTTTGTTGTTGTAAAAAGAATGACGTCTGGCCTCCCAGGCTCCCTGTCAGAGGCCCAGCCAGGGCTGGGAGCGCTGAGGGCTGCGGGTGGGACTCCAGCCTGAAACAAACAAGAAAAGGACGCGCCTGCCTTCCAAACACCAGATCTCCGGGTCTGGTAGGCGGAGAGATCAGGAATGGAAAGCGGTGTCCTCAGTCAGTCCCAGACCCTAGGGACTTCAAAGTGAATTACCTTAAGGGATTTTTCTAATTCTTAGGCATACGAAGGGTTTTCCATAGAGTGAGTAGGTTGTTTCCCCAGGAGACTGTTTTTCAATAATACTGTTGTGATTATTATTATACAAGCGTCAGGGAGTTCACGGTGACTTTGGGGTATGAGGATTTTCCTTAAATAGACTATTTGGTGAGGACGCTGGACGATTTGATAACTCTGAAAGATGAGTAGAGACCACTATTGCAGGGGAGAGGATATTTGTGCAGCGCATACTTGATGCGTTTGAGTAGAGAGGGCGCTGTGGGGCCAGGGGTGAGGTGGTGCATGGTGGGGTGGAGGCCAGCTGGTGGGTCATGGAGAGACAAAGAAGCACCACCAGGAGAGCTTGGCCTCTGGGCTCAGCCTGAGCTGGCTTCAGATTTTGATTCTGCCCTTGTATTGACCTTTCTCAATGAACATACACTTGGTACTCTCTGGCCTTCATATAATTCATGAGGATCAAATGAAATATTCTTCAAAAGTCACAGTTTCACCTTGGAAGTGTGAGTTAGAGAATGAAAAGATGGCATGCTCTCCTTAACAGAATATTTTCCTCCTGTATTTTCTCTAGGCTACTGTTCCCTCCATCGGGAGCTCAGAGAAGAAGGTCTAAACTTAGAAAGTTTTATTAAAAAGAAAACAACCTATTTTTTGTTGTTGTTTTCTGAGAAGCAACGTAAAGCAAAGAGCTTCTATTTCCCTGCTATAACATCTCCTTCCTTGGAGGAGGATCCTGAAGGATCATCAGTGGAATTTCTGGCTACATGATGGCGAGAGAGATTAATCAGGCCAACATGGGAAGCCCACGAGGCTGAGGAGCATCCCTTCCCAGGTGTGGGACTGTCAGAACATCCCTTCCCAGGTCTGGGTCTGTGCTCACAATAAGCAGCTACGTTGAGTTGAAGAGTGAATGAATAAAAAGATAGTCTTGTCTAGCCCACCTCCTCTCACTTCCTGGACAGCTGCTAGGAACTTCTGCCTGCGTGGTCACCCAGGTCCACTGCAGACTCCAGTTTTGGATCTTGGGCAGAGTCCTAGCCTCTTTCTCAGAAATAGACCTTGAAAGCAGGATGTTGGAAACAGCAGATTTTATGTGCTCGAGCATGAATCTCTAACTTGTTCCACACTATTAGGAGAGGGGACACTTTTGTTCTTGAGGCAATCTGTCCTGTGAGAGGAGCTGCCAAAGGCTCTGGCAGAAGGTCCACCCCTCCCTCCCCTTTCTAACCCGAGTTCAATTTGAAAAAGAAAAAAAAAAGATGTTTGTTAACTCGATTCACACCACTAACTCGGAGGTGCTAATAACCCTGGGTTAGACCTCCTGGGGAACATTTGCATTTTAATAGAGTGTGCTTACAGCCATTGAAACTCCGTGTTGGGGGAAGTTTTTTAAATTAGTAATCTGGAGATTCAAATTTAGTTCCCATTCTACAAGTCCTTTGCCCTTGGGGAAGCAATCTTCCAATCTGTTTAGTTTCCTCAACCTGAAAATTTAAAAAGTTGGACTAGATAAAGCAACCCATAGAACAGAGTATGGATTATCCTATTCTTTAAAACAATTTTATGTGAAAGGGACTGTTAATACCACCATTTGACAGATGGGAACACTGAGGTGCATGGAAATTAAGCACCTTACCTAAGGTCAATCACTAAGCAGAGGAAGCAGAATTCAAACACAAGCAGAATGTTGCTGGCAGGACCTACTCCGTACCATTTAGTCTCCCCTTTTGTGCTCCCCCAAATCAACAGTCTTATGTAGGCACAAGAAAGCTTGGAGTGTGGGATGAGGGCTAGCACCTAGCAGTGCCTGGGCCCTCAACTCCTCCTCTTCCCCTTCCTCTCACTCCTCCCACCTGCCAGGCCGCAGTTTGCTAGACAAAGGGGAGGTGTTTACGGTCCCCTGACAGGCAGTCTCCAACCCCTTGACCATCTCTCACACCCTCTTTGGAACATCAGGTAGCATCTGCACCCACCTACCTTCAGATCTATGTTTCTGGCACCAACAGTTGCTAATTCACAGATTGCAGTGGTTTTCATGTAAACAAAGATCTTCCTTCAAATCCTCCAGGTAGAAACTAAATAATGAAATGTGTGAAATGAATGTAATCAAAATGCAATTGGATATGCTAACAAGAAAACCGGATACCTCCAACAGAGGTGGCCGCTCCGGCTCAGAGGCCTGGACACAGGTGTGGGCAATGGTTCCTCTGCGTGTTTTGAGGCTTGGTGGGAGAGAGGGACACATACAGAACTGGGTAGAGATGGGGGCAATGGGATCAAAAGAGGGAAAGTCAAGTTCTTAAAAGATCTGGGACTGGTGCTTTGGAGGCTGTTGGGTTGGAGTTCAGGAGCACAGATTCACCTCTGAAGCCCCGGAGATCCCGAGGACAGACACGGAGAAGATACACGCAGGGCAGCCAGGATGCAGGGGAAGGAGTCTCAAAGATGCCTCCTCTTGACACCAAAGTGCCAACAGTCACAGGTCCTTCTAGGGCACCAGGCCCTGCTCCAAAGGCTGATGCCACCAAGTCTTATAGCTAGGCTATTACTGTCAGCTTGAAGAAAGACCTAAAATACACAGGCTGAGTAACCTGCTCTTGGATGCAACTGGACCCTATTTTTGTGGTAGGTGGGCCAGAGTGGCCGCCCATGCTCTTGTCCTTTCTTGTGCCGTAGGCAGCTGGTTCACAGTGCACAGGGCAAAGGACAGTGGCTATCAGATTTTCCTTAGGCTACCAAAGTATGGCTCCTAGGGACTTCAGGCTGGCTCATTTTATCCTGAGTCCCATTTCAGAGGAGTAGGTACCACTGCGGATGGTGGAAAGGGACCCGGGAGGCAGGTGCTCTAAGCACAGACCTCTTCCACCCCACCTGCATGCATCTCTCCCTTCCACCCCTGCTCTCTGGGTCCTAGAACTTCTCTGGGATCTGTGGGCACATTGTCTGTCCTCATTATGACATTGCTCTCAGTAGGTTCAAGACTTGTCTCTCCGATAAATCAGTTGCCATTCCTCCAGCTGCTTTTAGCAGTTATTAAGGTGTAATCGACCCATGATAATCACATGATAACCACACATTTGGAGCTATTCTGTGTTATATTTTGACACGTATCGACACCTGTGAAACATCACCACAATTGAGACAGTGACCATGCCCTCCACGCAGGCAGCTTTGCAGATCCCTCCCGTTCCTCCTGCACTCTTTCTCCAGGCACCCCCAGACCTGCTTTCTGTCACTCTGGGATGTACATGAATGAATTTCACACAGAATGTACTTTTGGGGAGGGGCTTCTTGCACTCAGCATATTGCTTTGATAATTCAAGTGGTTTTTTTTTTTTTGTTTATGTTTACAGTATAGGAGGATTGCACCCAGGAGGAATTTACTACCAAACTACATCTCCAGCCCCTTCTTTTTATTTAGTTTTTAATTTTGAGACAGTCTTGTTGAATTGCTGAGGCTGGCTTTGAACCTGAGATCCTCCTGCCTCAGCCTCCCAAGTTGCTGGGAATACAGACATGCTCACAGCACCCAGCTCACTTCTTTTAGGTTTCGAAAACAATTTTCTATTTTAAATAAAAAGCAAATGGCATATCCATTTGATCCCTAAGAAGTTTTAGAGTTGTGTCTATATCAAAGAGAGAATATCGTCCTTATTATTACTGCCACAGCCAAGAATACCATACTACTTTGAGAATCCGCCTTGTTACGTACCCATAGCTCACTCTTTTTTGCTGAGTATTACATTTGTATGGATGGATCAATGGACCATCTAGTCATGTTTCCCAGGCCCAACCCTGCCAAGGCTAGTGACAGATTCCAATATATCTCTGCAATGCCCAAACACGCTCATACTCCCAGAGCTGTTCATTAGGGAGAGAAAGGCCAGCCAAAGTTCATGATTCACCAGCAGACTACTGTCAGAGCTGAAAGGACCCTAGATACCAATGAGTCCTTTGGTTTGGGCTGAATTGCATTCCTCCCAGATTCACACATTGAAGCCCTAATCCCCAGTGTCTCAGAATGTGACTCTACCTGGGCCTAAGGCCTTTAAAAGGTGATTAAGTTACAGTGAGGTCATTGGTTTGAGTCCTAGTCCAGTGTGACTGGTGTCCTTGTAAGAAGAGAAGATTAAGATGGAAACACACACAGAGAGAAGGCTGTGAACATATGACTACCATCTACAAGCCAAAGAGAGAGGCCTCAGAGAAACCTGCCCTGCCAATGCCTTGATCTTGGACTTCTGGCCTACAGAATTCTGAGAAAATAAATTTCTGTGGTTTAGGCACCTAGTGTGTGTTTGTTACAGCAGCTAGAGCAGACTAATACTGTCCCCTAACATCCAATTCAGTCCAAGTGTTTGTGAATGCTTTCTATATAACAGGATGGGGAGGACACATATTAGGAAGAAAGAGATAAGGTTTCTATCCTTAGCAGCTCATGGCTTAGTCATGTTATTTTGCATATGAACAAATGGAGGCCCAGGTGGATGAACTGACTTGCTTGAGACAATAACATTAATTCACATTACTATGGTCCACATATGGTTTGAGTGTCTCTGTCCAGATTTCATGTGTTGAAACTTACCTTCATTGCGAGGTATTAAGAGAGTAAAAATTTAATCCAGCTGTGGTGTTTAGAGGTGGCGCCTTAGGGAAGGAATTAGGATTGGATAGAGTCATTAGGGTCTCATGACTGAATGCTGATGGCTTTATGAGAGGGAGGGGCCAGAACACACACACACACACACACACACACACCATCCCTGTCACTTCCCCTGTGATGCCTTGTGCTGTCTTGGGACTCTGCCATCACCAGATCTGGACCTTTACTTTGGACCAGAACAGTGAGCTGAAATAAACCTCTTTTCTTCACAATGTATCCAGTCTTTGGCTGTGTGTTATTGGCAACAGTAAATGGACTAATATACAGATATTCCTTGGCTTATAATGGAGTTGTGTCTCAATAAACCTGTTGTAAATTGAGAATATCATAAATTAAAAAATGCATTTAATACACTTAAATTACTGAGCAGCACACTTTAGCCTAACCTACCTTAAATGTGCTCACAACCCTTCCATAAGCTGACAGTTGGACATAGCAAAAGAGTATCCCAACACACATTGCTAGCCCAGGAACAGATCAAGATTCAGTATTCCAAGTATGGTTTCTACTGAACGTGTATTGTTTCACACCTTGGTAAAGTCAAAAATCTTAAGGCAGTCAAGGACCATCTGCTTCCTCTCCATTCATTTGGTCTCCATCCCCCAGAAACAAGGCTGACCCAGTTTGTAGGCTTTAAAGAGAATTCCATGAAGTGCCCTAAAGCAGGAAAGCATATTGTTGTCCATTGTGTGGTGGGCCTTGTCTAATCTGTTGAAAGCCTTAAGAGCAGACCAAGCTCCCTTGAGGAAGAGGGGATCCTGCTGCAGACCACTTTCAGATTTCAGCTGCAATACCAGTTCTTCCCTGGGTCTCCAGCCTGTCCGGCTAGCCTGCTAAATTCAGACTTTCCAGCCCTCATCATTGCTGAGTTGATTTCTTATGATAAATAAGTCTCTCTCTCTGTCTCTTTGTATCTCTGTCTTTAAATATATAATACACTCATCTATATCCCTTGTGTTAGTTAGCTCAAGCTGCTATATAACAAAGTACTAAGCCAGGCATGGTGGCTCAAACCTGTAATCCCAGCACTTAGGGAGGCTGAGACAGGAGAATCTCGAGTTCAAAGCCAGCCTCAGCAATGGCGAGGCGCTAAGCAACTCAGTGAGACCCTGTCTCTACATAAAACACAAAACAGGGCTGGGAATGTGGCTCAGTGGTTGAGTACCCCTGAGTTCAATCTCCAGTACCAAAACAAACAAACAAACAAAGTACTATATATGAGTTGGCTTAAAGACAAGACATTGTGCTCATGGTTATAGAGATCGGAGAACCCAAGATCCAGGTGCCTGCAGATTTGGCTCCTGGTGAAGGCTCTCTTCCTGACTTGAGGACAGCATCCTTTTTGCTGTGTGCCTCACGTGCTGGAGAGAGAAGTCGTGCTTTGGTCTCTTCTTATAAGGACACTCATCCCCTCATGGTAGCTCTGGTGTCAAGATTTCACATGAATCTGATGGCCTCTTAAGGCCTACCTCCAAGTGCTATCAATCTCATGGAGAGTTATGGCTCCAACATATGAATTTTAAAAGGACATAAACAGTCTGTAACATCCCTCGTCCCCATCCTCATTTGCCTCATCTATTGAGTCTTACTGTGCTCATTAGACATGGTTCTAATTCACTTTGTTTGTATTAACCCATTTGATTTTTATGTCAACTGTATGAACGATGATCATTCCTCTTCTACAGTTGATGACATGAGGCACAGAAAGGTTAGGGAATTTGTTCAAAGTCACAATGTCAGGCTGCTCCTTGACCTCTGTGCCATGCTGCCTCTCAGGTGCACACACACTTGTAGGGGACACACTGGATCTTGAAGTGAGTGTCACACCTGTGCAAAGAGCAGAGACAGTGCAGCTTCCCAGGTGAGGACACCCGCAACCTCGGCCACAGGAGGGACATGCAGTCTGCTGAGAACGGTCCATGTGATATTATGATGGTCCTGCTCCAGATTTATCGACTGAGACCTGGGCTGCTCCTGCCCTGCCCTGGGTCATGGCTGGGAGGTTGCCTTTTATGCATGTTGGCCCTTGGGCTGCTGATGGGCAGTTGGGTCAATGTCTGGACATGCCACTGCAAAGCTCACCGAGCTGCAATGTCCCACGTGGCCTTCTCATCATCTAAAGAAATGAGGAAAACTCCTGGTTTGAATGCTGAGCTTGCATTTGCCTCCACCGGCTCCTGAGCTCCACAGGAATGACAGCAGAGATAGAAAAAGGAAAGCAACCCATGACTGTGCTGAGAACAGCAGGAGTGGCCTCCGTTCCCAGAGATGCTGGTGAAATTCTGAAAGACAGGAAGTACATGGGAACATATGGAGGATAAACTTGGGAAGAACAAGCTACAGCTCAGAATATATTCAGGAAAGTGCTGCAGAGGACGTGGGAGCGGATCGCCCTTAAATACTGCTTGAAAAATATTTATACCGTGTGCAGTATTCCATCTATGACGACGACGACGATGACGATGATGATAGACCTAAGAAATAATGCATTTTCTGACTTTTAATCAGCGCGAAACTGTCTTGGTGACATTTGAAACTGAAACATTCTTTCTCAAGTTATGTTAGCTGAGGTCTGGGCTGCTGCTAGTCCTGCTCTCATAGGCCGAAGCCTTCAATCGAGGAATTGATGGGTTTGCCAGAGGCCCACAGATAAGCCTAGAAAGGTCAGGAAGCTTTGAGGTCATATGCATATATCATTGCTTCTGTGAAAATTTCCTAGAGCTTTTTTTTTTTTTGGTACCATGGAATGAACCCAGGGACACTTAACCACTGAGCCATATCCCAGCCCGTTTTTATATTTTATTTCAAGACAAGGTCTCACTAGGTTGTTTTAGGGTCTTGCTAAGTTGCTGGGGCTGCCTTTGAACTTGCAAATCTCCTGCCTCAGCCTCCCTAACCTCTGGTACTACAGGAGTGAGCCACCACGCCCAGTTTCCCAGGGCTTTTGGGTACATTGCTTTGGTCAGATCTGCAACAATCTCCATGTCCCAAGACTGTCAATCACTTTGGAGTTTTAAGATAACTTTTCCAGTATCTTGCAGCTGGGCAATTGGTGGCAAGTGGCAGTTCTCAGCTCTTTATCATTAGTATTTTCTGTCCCTAACTACTAAAACTGTCCCTTACGTAATGTTTCTGTGTACGTTGTCCCATTAGAGTCTTCCAACAGCCCAATGAGAAGGACAGAAATGTATCCTTACTTAGGAAATGAGGGATCTCATACAGCCCGGTGCATGGGTTTATCCAAATTCACGGAGCAAGGTCCTGTTTGAGCCATCGTGTGGTCTCATGGCTCGGGGTTGGGGGTCCTTGCTGTTTCTTCCTTCAGTGTCCTTCCAAATAAAAAGGGACTCATCTGTTCTCTCTCTCTCTTTTTTCAAATATTTTTTTAGTTGTAGTTGGACCTTTATTTTTTTATTTATTTATATGTGGTGCTGAGGATGGAACCCGGTGCTTCACGCATGCTAGGCAAGCGCTCTACCACTGAGCCACCACCCCAGCCCTCATCTGTTCTCTTAATGAGCAAACTAGCCCTAGTAGCAGTGTACTCTGGCTTCTCTAAACATCTAGTGATCAGGACTTCAAAATAAATCCTGTCCAGATCCGAAGCCTGTGCCTTGTCTCAACTACCAACCAATCATTACTAAGGGAGTGGCAGAGGCTAAGGAAATTCTAGTTTCTTTTCCAATCCCCTGTGGCATCCCAAGTATTTTCTATCTCTGCATGCCTAGTGAGAGAGGACCTTCCCCTCCATCCACCCTCCCTCTCTCAAAGTCATGGCCTCCAACTGAGCCCTTCCCTAGGCTTTAATTGGTGCCATTGGGTAATCGTTAATTACTGCCTGAAGTCCCCCAGCATGAAATGAGTGGTGAGCCAGTGCTGATGAGGTCCAACCAGCAGGCCTCAAAGATCTAAGCCGTTCACTAGGATGCCCTGAGCTGCTCTCTTTGTCTCTGCCCCTCCTAGTCTCAGAGCTGCGTCAAGCCAGGGAGATTCGTCCTCCGCCTGCATGCTGACCCATAGAATGTTGATGCACATCTGTCGGCTCTCCCTGGCCAGAAACCACGGCAATTGGCTGGAATGGGCTTAATTGCCCATTCCTTGTCTCAATTGGTAGGCACATCTCAAGATTTGGCTTTGGGAGGTTCCCAGCTAATTGGCTAGCCGTGGGCTTTTGCATAGACAGCCGTCTTTTGTGGTAACCCATTCCTAGCCTAGGTGGACTTTTTTAAAGTCCTGCTGAGCTTTAAATTACTCATAGGCATTTGGTGGGAGTTAGGGAGAAATTGTCCAAAGTGCTGTGTTCACCATAAGTTCTCATTTAAGGCAGCTTGGTGCTGGAGGAGGGGCATCGTTTCTCCATTCAGATGGACCTGGGCTTGTTGGGGATTAAATAAGTTCATACACACTTAAGTGTAGGAATCGTAGCTGTCCCATAGTGGGCACTCTGGGTATAACTATTGTGGGGCTTAAGGTGCTTCTAGAGCCTGGTACACTACTATAAGCCCAGCTCAGCACAGAGAGCTTCCCAAACAAAATCCTTCCACCCTGTACTTAGTCAAACTTGTGCTCTTTGGAGATACATTGGTATCTTTAAAATGACCAGGGGTATAGAGGCAAAAGGCCTGAACTCTAGCCTTAGCTCTGCCATTAATTGGCCATGTAACCTAGGTTCAGTTACTTTAATCTTATTTTTGTTTTTATTTTTTTTACTGCAAGTTGAACCCAGGGGCACTTTACCACTGAGTCACATCTTCAGCCCTTTTATTTTATATTTTGAGACACAGTCTTGCTAAGTTGCTGAGGCTAGCTTTGAACTTGCGATCCTTCTGCCCAGTAGCTGGGATTACAGCCATGTGCCACCATACCCTACTAGAACATGCTTTCTTTAGGTGGATTGAACTTGAAGACACAGTACTAAGTTAGAGCTTTTCTTCCAATTTATGTCTGTTTGCAACCTCTGAATATGACCTTTTTAGGACATTGGGTCCATGCTGATATAAACAAGTTAAGACCAGGTCATGCTGAATTAGCATAAGCCCTAATCCAATATATCCAGTGTCTTTCTAAGATTAGGAAAGGACACACAGAAACTCAGAGACAGAACGACATGCAGGACTACTGCCATGTGATAATGGAGGCAGAGCTGAAGGGACGTATCTGCAGCCAGGAGCACAGGGATTATCAGCAACCACCAGAAACTGAGAGAGGCCAGGGAGATTTCTTTTGGGAGGCTTCCGAGAGATCAAGGTTCTGTCGACACACTGATTTGGGACGTCTGGCCTCAGTCTTGTTATTTTAAGTTTTCCAGTTTTTGATACTTTGCTTCTGTTTCCACAGGAAACAAATATAGACCTTAAGGGGACTTCCAGCTTTAATATTCTTAACTTGCTGAGTGTAGAAAGCATCGCTTCCTTGTTTGGTATCATCTACCAGGTCTCGTCATCTTGATCTCTACAGGCTCTTCAGACCTGGCCTGTCCCTGACTCTGCAAAAGGAGAGAGGAACAAAGAGGCAAGGTGGAGGATGGGTGGTGGGTCAGGTGGAAGCAGGGGTCAGAATGCCAGAGCAGTAGTTCGTGGAGTCTGGAAAAGCAGGATGAAAGAGCCCCAAGCTGGGGAACAAGGGACCCACTTCCTCTGCGGAATCACTTTCAGGACAAAGAGTCCCCAGGGAGATGCTGTAAGTGGATCACTTAAGCAGAGCTGGAGATCCAGGGGGGCTTGCATTTTGCCATGGAATCAGTACACTGCATTTGAACTTGCAGGGCGTCTCTAAGCAGCATGTTTAGTAGGAAACTTGCCTCTGGGGGGTGGGGAAGAAAGGAACATTTTGTCCCTAAAATACACTGAGCATTATGCTGGACATTTTTACAATTTTTTTTCATTTGTTCTTGAGAGTGTGGTGTGGTAGTTGTGAATAACTTTAGTTTGCAGATGAAACTCAGCTGTGAATGCACTCAAGGTCAAATAAACTTCTCAAACTCATCCAGAGTGAAGTTAAAGTCAGTCTAGCTACAAAGACTAGGCTCTTGGCATTCACTCTGACCACCTTCCCATTTTTGTGGCCATCCATCTGTCTTTCCTCTTTCCTTGAACTCATATCCACTCTGCAGAGGGTTCACAGTGTCAGTCTCATGTGTAGGGAAAAACTCGAATGAATCATCAAAGGTCAGAATGAGATGTTTCCCACTTTTTCATTTTAGGAATGAAGAAATTCTTTCCAAAAAAAAAAAAAAAAAAGAAATTCTTTCCTGTCTCCAATCCCCCAAGGACAGCTGTCTTTACAATCCTTAAGATCTAATATATTTCCAAAGTGTCTGATTCTCCAAAGCCATAGTCCATAGACCACACCAGTTTAGGCACAACTTTGTCATCAAAGGGAAGCCACTGGAGAGGCCCCCTCCTCTGCATCCTTGAAATATTTAAGAACCCGTGAAGATCTTTCAAATCCTTTTTTTGGTGAGAGAATAAAGAAAGATAAATAGAGCTGCTTTGCCCACATAGTCTATGACTGGACAGTGAAGACAAGCTTCAGGAATGGAAGCTGTCAGGGTCCTCAACGCTTTCATTCGCTTACTTGCAAACTCATGATATAAAAATCACTGATTGGCAGAGATGAAGCTTAGTGGTAGAGAGTTTGCCTCACATGGGTGAGGACATGGGTTCAATCCCCAGCACTGCAAAAAATAAAATAAAATAAAGTCATTAATGGTCAGGGACATTAATCAGAGATAAGCTAGGCACAGATTTCTCATTCTTACTTTTTTTTCCTGGAGAAAGATTTTTTTTTTTTTGGTACTGGGGATTGAACTGAGGGGCACTCGACCACTGAGCCACATCCCCAGCCCTATTGTGTGTTTTATGTAGAGACAGGGTCTCACTGAGTTGCTTAGCGCCTCACCGTTGCTGAGGCTGGCTTTGAACTCGCGATTCTCCTGTCTCAGCCTCCCTAAGTGCTGGGATTACAGGCTTGCGCCATGGCACCTGGCTTGGAGAAAAATTTTAAATGTCTTTTGTAATTTTTTAAGATATTGATTGTATATAGTAAGTGATATGTATATAAGTGCAACATTAAATGAGTTTGGGCATAGGTATACACCCATATGCCACAGTTAAGAGCGGAAACCTTCCAATCATCTACCCCCAAAGATTTCCTGATTCCATTACTAATTCTTTCCTCCACCTTCTCCCATCCCCAGGCAGGCAAACACTGATCTGCATTCTGTCACTCCAAATGAGTTAGCATTCTTAGGGGTTATAGAAATGAATCAGACAGTCTGTGAACTTTTTTTTTTTTTCTTAATCCAGCTTATTTCACTATATAAAATGAGTCTGAGATTCATTCATGGTGTTATCTATTTCCAGAGTGTATTCCTTTTTTTGTTGCATTCCATGCTACTTGGATATACCACAGTTGGTTAACCCATTTGTCTGTTGATAGTTTTTTGTGTTGACTTTAGTTTCACTGTTGTTTTTAATGTACACATCCCTGATACTCGAACTGTGCCTTTCTCCTGATACACAAGCATAGCTGAGTGCCCCTGACTAGCGTCCTGATTGATTTTCCTGATTTTCCTTTCTAGGTACGAGAGTAAGACTTCCCAGGTTCCAGAGAGCCTGTGGCTGAATGGTCCTCTGGTTTCACCTAGAAACCTGGTAATTAGTTGTTTTTTTTTTTTTGTTTTTTGTTTTTTTTTATACTAGGGATTGAACTCAGGGGCACTTAACTACTGAGCCACATCCCCAGCCTTTTTTATTTTATTTTATTTTTTATTTAGAGACAGGGTCTCTCTGTGTTGCTTAGAGCCTCGTTAAATTGCTGAGGCTGGCTTTGAACTCGAAATCCTCCTTCCTCAGCCTCCCAAGCCACTGGGATTACAGGCGTGTGCCATTGTGCCTGATAATAATTGAATTGATAATAATTGAATTCACCCGATAATGAGTGAATACTCCAACCCTGAGTGAGAAGATCAGGAAGGAATAATACCAGACAGAACTTCACTAGGATCTACTAAAACAAGAGGAGCAAGCCATAGGTAGGTCTTCAATCACTGAATGATTTTCCACTTTACTCCAAAACCAGAAACTGAAAAACTAGTCTAAAAGTTATTATTTCCCAAAGTTTTATAGAACACTTGTCCCTCAGGATGAAAATAGAAGTTTTACAAATACAAATAAAAACAAAAGCCCCAGATTTTTTTGAATACTTCAATTCTAGAACATTAAACTAAACAAAGTTAAATGAATTTAAGTTTCTCGATTGCAGGACTTCTCAGAATCTTTACCACGCTAATGTTAATGTTTGCTATAAATTCCAAGGGAGGTGAATTTAGTTTTCCCAACACATTTGAGGACCAAATTTTTTTTCCTTATAAGCTAGTGTTCTAAAACACACTTTGAGACAGGCTTTAGTGACTTAATCACCCCAAGGCGATTTTAATGTAAAGAAAATGTAAAGCAGATAATGAAAGGTAGAAATTAAGGTTAGATTCAGGTGTGAGTTTGGTTTTCGATAGGGATCCCGGTCCTAGGGAATTCCTTAAATCATGATGCTCCTAAGGGCAGTGCATAAATGCCATCTTCCTTTTCTAAGTCTTTTGTCCCTAGTATGACCCCCAACCCCAATGTTCACATCATTCTTTTCTCCTAACAGTGGTTCTTTGAAAAGCTGCCTTCCCTGGGGTCTCAGAGTTGCCACAGGCTGTCATTCTCTCAGCAAGCTTTTTTTGGTGTGTCTCCTTCCTCCTCTTTCCTGGGGGTGGGTGGCAGTAGCAGGGTAGGGCCACCCCTGTAGATCGGGAGCGGCCAGGTGCATGGCTTAGGCGACATCCAACAGGTGCTCTCAGTGAGGAGAACGGGCTGGGGCTTTGGGGGCTCCATAAAGCACCCTCTTTGCTTCACAAGCTCTCTACTGTAATCCAAACTCCATAAATGAGCAATTCCTTTGCATAATGAACGGATGAGGCTGTTTTATGCACTTTTATGTTGTTCCAAGTCTGTGGTTTTACTAAATTTCCACCTCAAAGATATGTAATTAGAGCCTCAACAATCTGCTATCCTGGCCCTCCCCACCCTCCGCTGGAATCCACAGCAATCTCACAGGCTGGTTTTTTACGGGAACAAACACAGCGGCGGGTGTGCGCGTCTGGGCGTGTGCGCATGCGCGTGTCTGTCTGCCTGTCTCGCAGTCTTGCGTGGGTATGGGCGCCGCTTCCGTCTCGTGGAAAGCGGGACGGGTGAGGCCTGGGTACCAGATCTCTCCCTCTGGCTGGCCTCTGGCTTCCCAGCCTCCTCAGGGGGGGCATTGAGCTCTCCTCCTGGGCTCCAGCCCCTGGGGTCTGTCACCTACATATCCCCCACCCATCCTTGACTCGTGCTAATGGCACTCGGGAGGACCCTTCCTTCTCTGGCCCAAACACTTTCTTCTCCGTGTCCCTGCTTGAACTCGCTATGTTCCTTGAAACTTTCGCTACCCTGGAGTTCTTAAAGATCTTTCTTTTCTTGTTCTTGTACCATATGTCGGTACCACAAAACTTAGTGTTGATGTGCTTTGTGAACATTTGTGTTAACTAGATACCAAACTCCTTTGGGCTGGGGTCCACGTCCTACTCTTCATTGTAGAAATGCCCGGAGTGTAGCCAGGGTCTGGCAGCTTCTGGTTAGCCAGAGGAGCCAGGAAATGGGTAATCTTAGGTTTCAGACAGGGGGTCGCAGCTTTGTAGTTTTTCTGTATCTTTACTTGATGCAATTGGACAATACTTCAGTATTCCAGAGAAGGGCTTTCTTCCCAGATGCTCAGTTAACCTAGCAGCTGCACGTGGCCTTCTGAGCAAAGCTTCTCCTTCCCTGGCTTTGGATCTGGAGGAAGACCTCAGCCTGGGGTGGTGCGACATGCTATAAAAAGTTGGAAATTTTGAAATCAGATAAATATGGGTTTTGTTTTGGCTTTGAATTCCCTAGTTGTGTGACATTGGGGAAATTTACCTCATCTCTCTGGGCCTGGATTTCTTCAGATTTAAAAGGAGTCAATTGTGGCTGCAGTGTTTAGGGGCTGGGAAGACAGACCTTCATGCAGGCTGGCCGGGCGGGCAGCACTGGACCCTTGCTTGTCCCACCAGGTGGTCACATATCAAGCTCGTGGGCTGTCTTCTCCGCAGCTCCTTCTGAGGCCTGCTCAGGAGCATCTGAGACAATATCATCTTCTGGTTCCAGCCTGAGCTTGCTGCCAGCTCACGTGGAACAGGGACACACCGGGCACTGGAGACTGTGACCCATGTGTCCCTGTCAGCCTTCAAAACACAGCATCCTGCTGACATTCTGTCTGGCCCCCCAGATTCACAGTGACCTGGCAGCCCATACCCAGCCCTTTCAGAGTCTGCGTTCTCTCCCAGAGGCACTCACCACCGCATTGATGGTTGTAAAACAGTCGGCAGAGGAACTGCCATTGAATCTTGAAAGAGGCTAAGATGTCTCATCAGGACACTGATTATTTACTTTCTTTCCTCTTTCTGGTACTGGAGATTGAACTCAGGGGTACTTTCCACTGAGCTACACCCTAGCCCTTTTTATTTTTTTGCTTTGAGGCAAGGTTGTGCTAAGTTGCCCAGGCTGGCCTTGAACTTGTGATCCTCCTGCCTCAGCCTCCTGAGTAGCTAGGATTATAGGTCACTGTGTCCCGCTCTGTTTACTTTAAAAGAGAGCCCAGAAAGATCATCGGCTCCAAGTCACCTCAGGGACCCAGGAAATGCTGTATATGAGAGGGGACTCCTAGGCTGTCTCACTGAAGCTGCCACTCACACCCTGGGAACCTGAAGCCCAGAGTGGAATCTGAGCAGGCTCAAGGACACATCTATGAGTTGACAACCCAAGTCTTACTCAGCCATCGCCCGGCTTCCAGTTCCCTTCCCAAAAAGAGGCTGGGAACCTTTGTACATCAAAAGAAAACTAATAGATGGGGCCTTCTACTTCCTGACATTTCAAGGAACTCCCTGAATTTCTTTCAGGTCCTTCTTGCTTTACTCTCTTGCTGGGAGAAAAGACAGAGAAATAAAGTCGGCTCTACCACAGATACACTCCAGGTCAAGTGATCAGTGGCACAAAGGTTGACTGGCGTGTATTAGGGCTTTGCTTTTGTTCTCTGGTTCATTTATTCACTCAACTAATCCTGGCACTAATATGTACACAGCATCCAGTTACGCATGCACAGAAACACACACACACAGAGGATAGCCTTTTAAACCAACCCCAAACTTGGTGGCTTAACAAAATAACTACTATATTTTCACACAGGTCTCTGGGGCAACAGTTTGGACTGGGTTCAGCCCTGGAAGATCTGGCAGGAAGGAGAGTCTCACTGGATGGCACTAGGGGTGCCACCTTCTCCAGCTCATGGCTGCTATGGCTCAGCCGGCTGTGTGGTGGAAAACACCTGACTCCCACATCTGGTGGTCACTGCAAGCTGGTTTCATCTCACAATTGCTCATCCTCACAAGGGCTGGGCCAGCCTTCATCTCGTGGCAGGGGTAGATTCCAGTCTAAGAGAGCAAGAATGGAAGCTGTCAGTCCTGGTGAGACCTGGGATAGGGAGCCACACAAGCCCCTGATTCCAATTGCCATGTCTCCTTGTAAAAGCAAGTCTCAGGGCTGGCCAAGATTCCAGGAAAGGGGAAATAGACTCCATTTCTTGATAGTTGCAGAAAACAAAAAGTCATTTTCAAAGAGCAAACAGAGGAGGGAGAGATTGCTTTGGTGGCCTCTCTCCTCCTCTTCCTCTCTCTAGGTCAAGGTCTAGGTCTACGTCTGTATCTAGACTCCTGTGGATATAGATAGAGATGCAGACATAGATACAGATAGGCAGGGAGATAGATCTATATTCTTGAATAGAGAGATATTCTCTCTTTCTCTCTTTCTCTCTCTCTCTCTCCCTCTCTCTCTCTCTCTCTCTCTCACACACACACACACACATCCCTGTGAAGCTATGTCAAGTTGCACAGAGTCAGTTTGACACTGAAAAGGTAATACATAATCAGAGACAATGATTGGTGTTCTAAGCTCTGTGCTGAGGGAAGGGCGAGGTCTCTGTGGGTGAGAAGCATCTGTAGACCAGAGTTTGTTTTCCAGTGCACACAGATTAGGGAGACAAGATATGCTAGGCCTGTCCAGATACTATTGAGAGGGTCAGTCCAGAGACAGTGAGGGGTCTGCATAAGAAGAGATCTGAATAAGAGCGGAATTTAAACTGGGTCAAGCTGAGGGGGAATCCCAGATGATGCTGAGGATTTTAGGTCTGGATAAGTGGGAGCCACTGAAGGCTATTGAGCAGAGGTGTGATTTTTTTTTTTTTTTTTTTTTGGCAATGTGATTTTAGATGATTCTTTCCCTCTTCTCATGACGTGCACGTATCCCCTGCCCACCCTCAGGACTCAGGGAAAGATTCTTCCTCATTCCTTTTGGAGAAGATTGACATGTAATCCTGGCTTAGTCAGTTGAAAGTGCTGACTGTCAGCCAGACAGAGCCCCGTGCCTTATATTTATATTTCCTATTTAAGCCCCCAAACAATCATTATCGTGAGTAAATAGGGGTAAAATCAAGGTCTAGAGAGCTGAGGAGCTTATAGAAAGTCACGCAGGGCTGTAGGTGCAAACACAGGCCTGGAGTTCAGCTCTCCACCCCAGCCCAGCCCCAGGCCCTGGATCTGCCAGGCATGGTTTCTGGGATCTAGAGAGACTCAGGAGAGCGGAGCTACTGAGCAGGTCCTGTGCTAGGAATGCTCCCAGGACAGGGAGGGGCATTGGCTTTGCCTTTCCCAGCTCTTGTCAAACACCCGCCCAAGGGTGTTCTGCCTCTGCCTGGGCTGTCTTGGGATGTGAGCAGGGGCGTCCTCCTGTCTCTGGGCCCATCAATCTAGGAAAAGGCTGAGCAGTCTTCTAGAACTGCGGTCGGGGAGGCAGCAGCAAGTGAGGGCCACCGAGTTTAGGGCAGCCTGGTGGGACTGAAGGACATTTATTTCTGCCATACTTTTATACCAGAGGTTTGCTTTATCAGGCATGTCCTATTCCAAGGACTTTATTTATTTATTTTTTGGGTACCAGGCATTGAACTCAGGGGCACTCGACCACTGACCCACATCCCCAGCCCTATTTTGTGTTTTATGTAGAGACAGGGTCTCACTGAGTTGCTTAGTGCCTCGCCATTGCTGAGGCTGGCTTTGAACTCATGATTCTCCTTTCTCAGCCTCCCTAAGTGCTGGGATTACAGGCATGTGCCACTGAGCCCAGCTTCCAAGGACTTTATGTGTTCATTTGACCTCTTTTTGTATTTTTACCTCTAGAATTCAGTGTCCCTACATCTTTTCTTAAGTTTGGTCTTTCTAATGTCCCAAAGACAAGGCTGGCTTAGGTACTGTTGTTCCTGTTCCCCTAACCAAGAATCTGAGGAACAATGTCAGGAAATGGGAGAAGAGGGAGAGAAAGGGGCACATTAAATGAGCAACTCTTAGGCCCCTGATGTTAATGCAGTGACTCAGTCTTCTCAATGAGGCCATTTAAGGGAATAGAAAATTAGGCACAGAGAAGAAGGTGACCTTGCAAATGATTTTAAGCTTGTCAAGTTTCAAAACCAGGGCAAGAAGGAAGTCCCGTTATTTGTGGCAGTGTGGGTAGACCCAGAGGACATTGTATTAAGTGAAATAAGCCAGACACAGAAAGGCACTGCATGATCTCACTCATTTGTGAAATCTGAAAAAACTGAGCTCTTAGAGGTAGAGATCAGAACTGCGGAAACCAGAGGCTGGGGCCGGAGGTGGGGGAGGGAAAAAGAAGAGGTTGATTAACAAGTACCAAGTTGCAGCCAGGTAGGAGGAATCAGTTCTAAAACAGAGGAGTGGACTCAACAGTATCATATAACTCAAAATGCTAGAATAGCGAAGTTTGAATGTTCTCATTGTAGAGAAATGATAAATCTTTGAGATGAGGGTAATTCAAGTGTCCTGAGCAGATCAATACACAATACAGACATGCACTGAAACCAGTGTTACTCCCTGAAGATGTGCAACGACTGATTATCTGTCAATAATACGAGCAAGTCGGGCACGGTGGCGCATGACTGTAATCCTAGCACTTCGGGAGGCTGAGACAGGAGAATCGCGAGTTCAAAGCCAGCCTCAGCAATGGCAAGGTACTAAGCAACTCAGTGAGACCCTGTCTCTACATAAAACACAAAATAGGGTTGAGGATGTGGCTCAGTGGTCGAGTACCCCTGAGTTCAATCCCCGGTACCAAACCAAACCAAACCAAACAAAACAAGCAAAACCCCAAATTGGCAAACCTTAGCCTTCAGACATTCGAGTTTGATACTTGTCTATGCAAGCACTGCCTGGTGTCCTGTCTCAGGGGGCCCTTTCTCTGCCCCCCAGGGCTGGGCCCAGGAGCTGGCCAGCTCTGAGCTCTCTGGGCTGCAGATGCACCTGCTGTATGTGTGGCCCACGGGGTTCCCTATTTATGGTGCTCCAGCCTTCCCGTCACACTGCTTCACCTGTGTCTTCTAGAGCTGCTGCTTCGGCTCCCACAATCCCCTCTTTGGCAGTAAGAGGTCTGCACCCTTGTAGCTCACAGGATACCTCTAGCTTGCTAGCTCACAGACTCAGGCCTGGGGCTTTCCTCTAGGCACGGCTGGGAGGATCTCCTCCCTCCTGAAGGACCTCCACTGCCTCTCCTAAAGGCCACAAGCCCTCTCAATGATCTGCTAGAGTTTCCAAGACCAACTCAGATCCCCAGACACTGTGCCCTTCTGTAATTTGGTCCTCCTCTTTGTATGAAAGGCCAAAGAACTTCAGCCCCCAAAACTTGTCAAAGGAACAGGAAAGAGAAGAAAGTCAAACACAGAAAAATGATATCTATTCCACAAGCTTTAACTGACTACCTAACACTGATCTGTTGGTGATACAAACATATAGGAGCACCCCTTGCTTTTGAGAGGTTTACAGCATGTTGAGGAGATCAAATATCTGCACAAATCAGAAGAACATAGTGATGGATAAGGGGTCTTAGTCTGTTTTCTGTTGCTATAACAAAATACCTGAGACTAGGTAATTTATGAAGAGTGAAAGTTTATTTGGCTCACTGTTCTGGAAGCTGGGAAGTCCAAGTGCAGGGAGCCAGCATCAGTTCAGCACCTGGCGAGGGTTTTCTTGTTGCATCATCATATGGTGGAGGGCGCTCCTAGCAAGAAAGAGCAAGCTCGGTTCACTGCTTCTCTTCTTTCAAAACTGATAGTATTACGGGGGCCCTAACCTCATGACCACATCTAATCTTAATTATTTCCCAAAGGCCCCAACTCCAAATGCCATTAACATATGGCTTTGAGTATTAAGTTTTCAAGACATGAACCATGGCAAAAGTCTTTCACTGTCTCATCAAATCTTCCTCCACTTCCTTCCCTCTCTGACCCACAGTCTCCAGGATCCATTCATTTGTATGTCTGCCATTTTCTTGTTCATTGATTCATTCATTTGTCCATCCACCCATTCACCCACCCACCCACCTATCTGTCTGGCCATGAAATAATTTATGGTGTACGAGGTCCTAGTCTAGATATTAGAGATACAAAGAGGATGTGACACAGACCCTGTGCTGGGGAAGAGGAGGTTGACTAGGTGGCAGAAGACAGAAAAATCTAGTGCAGGCGGGTGCATGCTTGTAATCCCAGCAGCATGGGAGGCTGAGGCAGGAGGATCAAGAGTTCAAAGCAACTGTGAGGTGCTAAGCAACTCAGTGAGACCTTATCTCTAAATAAAATACAAAAAAGGGCTGGGGATGTGGCTCAGTGGTCAAGTGCCCCTGAATTCAATCCCTGGCAGTCCCCCTCACCCCCCCAAAAAAGTCTAGAGCAATAGAAAATTTGGCCTCAAGAATGGAGGCTGTAATCTTCAGTAACTGTAAGTTCTACCACCCCCACTTAGCTGAGGTCCTAGGAGATATCCTCCATGCCCTTCTTGCTTAGAGTGCTGCCCACTCAACATGTGAGCTCAGTAAGTGCTGAGTGAAAGAATGAGTGAAATAAAGCAATGATGTTGTAATCCTCCAATCTACTGCCTTATGTGAGAGTATGGGTGTTAATAGTAGCCTGGGAAGTAAATTCAATCCTCTATGTGTATGCCCACCAGGATGCAGTGCCTCCAGCAATATGTAGTTCCTTCTTTGCTTCCTGCGTCAACTTGGGCATGTATCTTTTTCACTCTGGACCCTTCTATATTTTTAAGGAGTGAGGACTGAGTGCAAGTCCTTGCCCATGTTGGGCACATGCTCTACCAATGAGCTACATCTCCAGGTATTTGTGTGTGTGTGTGTGTGTGTGTGTGTGTGTGTGTTTTTGGTACAGGGGATTGAACTCAGGGGTACTTGACCACTGAGCCACATCCCCAGCCCTATTTTGTGTTTTATGTAGAGTCAGGGTCTCACTGAGTTGCTTAGTGCCTCACTGTTGCTGAGGCTGGCTTTGAACTCACGATTCTCCTGTCTCAGCCTCCCACAGTCCTAGGATTACAGGTGTGCGCCACCACGCCTGGCTTCTCCAGCTATTTTTTAAACTTTTATTTTGAGACAGGGTCTTGCTAAGTTGCCCAGATTGTCCTGGAATTTGGGATCCTCCTGACTCAGCCTCCCAAGTAGCTGGGATTACATGTGTGTGCCATGGCACCGGGCTCAACCCATTTCTTACAACTGAACGGTGAAGAGGTTGGACCACTATTTAAGATCGTGACCCAGTTTGAGTCCAAACATTAGATAATAGTTTAGTGCTTGGCATTGTTCCCAGGAAGATCTCGGCTGCACTTTCATAGATATTACGTAGTGCTAGCTGCATATTAATTATCAATTAAATATGAATCATCTGTGGGATGTTTCAAGCTCCTCAGGGCTCATACCTTTGTTCTCTGAAAAATCTTGTTAGGAGGGAACTTTCCTAACAATGAACATAGTACCAGTACCAGCAGCAGCAGTTTTTTTGTTTTGTTTTGTTTTTTAGTTTTTTCTTTTCCACAAACAGAATACTGTTTTTATTGTTTCAAGGATAGTTTTTAAAATTATTGCCTCAGCTACATATTCAAAACCCAAAGATGCTTAGATGAGATTTTGGTATTAAGGAGCATGAAGGGAGGAAATGAGGCACTTGGTGGTCCATAATGGCCTTTGGGGGCCCCCTGCTGTTAGTCAACAGGGGTTTGGAGCTAAAACCGCGGTGCTTGGTCTGCATCGCCCCCTGGTGGCCATACTCTTTTATGACCACTAGGACTGGCTGGTGCTGCCCTGAATGCAGAGTATCCAGCAAAACGGAGGACTCAGGGCGCCTACTGGAGGTGAGTGGGCCCAGCCCTGTGGATCCAGACACTGGGCAGACACACCTAGAGAGGAGGGAGCCAGGCCTGCCTTAAGGGAATTTCTTTTCTGGTCTTGCCTTTGGAACTTTTTCTTCATTCATTATTTTTTTTTTTAACAAACATTTAGGGAATATCTGCTGTATTTCAGGCACCACAATGGGTGCTGGTTTTACTGAAATAAACCAAACAAGAAGCCTTATCCTTTGGGGTTTTTACCTAAGGTAAAAAGGTGGATCCCATGTAGAGTCGACATGTAGAAACACATTCACATACTCCTGTAAAACCTGGCTTAAAACTGAAGGGAAGCTGAGGCAGGAATGTTGTTGTGAGTTCAAAGCCGGCCTCAGCAATGGCGAGGCACTAAGCAACTCAGTGAGACCTTGTCTCTAAATAAAAAATACAAAATAGGGCTGGGGATGTGGCTCAGTGGTTGAATGCCCCTGAGTGCAATCCCTGGTACCAACGAACAAACAACAGTGTTAAAAAAAAACAAAACAAAACCAACCAACCAACCAAATAAACAAAAATCTGGATACCTGAGGAATCCCTGGCTAATGCAATGCAAGGTAAGAGCTCAGGATGCTCTCCTTCCATGGGGCCCTCATTCAAGAGGGAACCGCAAAGGAGAGAGTCCTCAAAATCCCAAAGGAATGTATTGCTAAAGTGGAATTTCAGAAACTGAGTGGGAGATTCAGGAACACAATTGGGAAATTCCTTGCATTTCCCAAAATGCTCCACCCAAGCCACTTCCTACTCTGCCCAGGTCTAGGGCCAGCTTTGCCAGATGTATCTCAGCCCCAAGGTGCTTTGGGATCCCCCAAGAGCAGTGGGAACTATGAACTTGACCCTGGAGTTCGAGATAGAACTTTAAGCTTAAAGTTTATGATAGCACTTTCCTTTCTGTAAAAGGAAGGGGGGAAAAAATTCCCTGTTTTAATTGTTCTTAATTGGCTTCTGTTCCCAAGTAGTTTTTGCTTTTTTGAAGGATTACGGTCAACTCAATAGCAAGTTTCTCTAAGTCCATCCTTCTCTTTCTCTGGATATTTCCCACTCTGCTGTATTTCACAACTGCAGGAATTGGCTTTTGCTTGGGAAAAGCTAATACTTTAGTTCAGTGTTCTGAGCTTTGAAGCTGTGTTGGGTGCTGGGTGAAGGCGTATTGTTCTGTAACTTGTACCGCCTTTGGGAATTTGGAAAAGTGGGACACTGGAAAGACTCATGGTTGATAAATTGACATTTAGGTTTATGGTTGAGGTTATATGTTAAGGAACCACACTTAACCCAGTGAAAGTTCTCCCAGGTCCTGAAGAAAGCCTTGCTTACATCTAGGACTCTTTCAAGGATCTCACTGGTGGAGACTTCATAGGAAGAAACTAGAAAGCAGGATTTTAAAAAATTTTTTGGTGCTAGGGATTGAACCCAGGACCTGAAGTATGTTAGGCAAATGCTCTACCACTGAGCTACAGGCCCAGCCCCAGAGAGTAGTTTTAACTCTTACAAAAGTGTTCAATTTCTTGGATCACTTAGGAGGTGCTGGGCACCAGGTAGATGCTCCTCCTTCTCCTTCCCCCGAGGGTGGTCTGTCCATGGCTCTTTGGATGTGCACAGTAGGGTGGGAATGTGAAGACAGGTCACACGTAGGGTCTTTGTTCTTTCAGTTTGGGTTCCAGATGAACTTCCAGGGCCACCTGCATCAGCTACCTGCAGATCTAGTAGTCATGGCCCCATGCACATGAGTTCTCTAGAAAACCCCACGTGGAGGAGCAGTGATTGGCTGGTGTTCCTAGGTTCTCAGTCACTAGACTTTGACATCTATTACTTTCTAATGCACTGTTGATGGAGTCTACTCTGCTCAAGAGCCCAGACCCTAAGCAAAGGTCTCTCATGCTCTGTCCCCAGCTGACCAGGCCACTTCATCTCCTTTGCATTGCTGCTGGCCACAGGAGCTTCTGAGTACCTGTGCACCTTTCCTAAGACTCTTTAAAGATGCGCTGCCCTTTAACCTGCTGTTTCTTCTTCCTGGAACATCTTTATCTTATTTATTTATTTATTTATTTATTTATTTATTTATTTATTTACTTACTTACTTATGGTACCGGGGATTGAACTCAGGGGTACTCCACCACTGAGGCACATCCCCAGCCCCATTTTGTGTTTTATTTAGAGACAGAGTCTCACTGAGTTGCTTAGCACCTCGCTGTCACTGAGGCTGGCTTTGCACTCATGATTCTACTGTCTCAGCCTCCCAAAGTGCTGGGATTACAGGTGTGTGCCACCAGGCCCGGCTTATTATTATTATTTTTGACTGGGGAAGATCCCTTGTCTTCTTCCAGCAGCAGTTCCAGTATGTCAGCTTTAGGAAAACATTTGGAACATGGGAGACAGCCTGAGCCAGGCACCCCTCTTATTGAAATGCTGCTGTCTTGTACAGTTTCATCTGTACACATGGCTGGAAGTCTGGAACCCTGTTACCTTCATCTGTGTGCCCCTCGGTGCTACCATCAGATGCTCAATAAATATCTGCTGCAGGATTGACTTATGTCTGCAGGCACACACGAGGCACTGTCAGGGTGGAAGACAGTCCAGGGAGGAGCCTGGGGTGAGGAGGAACAAGCCAGCTCCCCATTAGACTGCGTCCTTGAAACCTGTTGCTGTGCTTCAAAATAAAATTCAGGGGAGCAGAATCTCTCTCTGAGTGAGCCCCTCCGGAAGACCCTGCTTCCTGACTGAGCCGGACCTGGCTGCCAGTCATTTCCATGCTGTGGCCCCTGAGCAGATGGTTGGAGCCTGCCTCTCCTCTGGCCTCCGGGCTGCTCTCGGGGCTGGAGGAGCAGCGCCTTCCGGGCTGTAAGGCAGCAGGCTTCCACCAGAGGCTGCTGCGGTCCTGCTCTGATGGCCATCTCCCTCCCATCCGGGAGACCTACCCCCACAGCCCACTGCCCTTTACTGTTGTCTCCAGTTTCCAAGAGGTCAGGGGGTTGTTTACTGACCTGCTGGGGGGATGGGGGGCCAGGATCCTCAAACGTGTGGATTTGTGATTTTTTTGAATCTCTGTTTTTTTTTGTGGGAAGAGGTCAAGTTCCAGCAGCTCCTTAAACGTGAGAGAAAGCAGGACTCCTGGTGCCACTCTGCTCTGAGCACCTCACCATCCTACTGCGGGGGCTGCAAGGTGGGCTTAGGTCCTGACCCCCAAGGAGGATGTTCCCCTAGATACAACACACTCATGGCTGCTGCGAATGCCCCAAGACGGACCCACAGTTCTGCTGATTCGGAATCCGGATGAAGGAGACAGAACACACACACGTTGGCCCAGGTATCCAGCCAGCTGCAGTTGAGGACTCCTAAGGGTCCCCTTCAAGCTTCAGGAAGGCTGCTTGGTTGGCTTCTCGCTTTTTGCCACTGTCCTCCTCCTGCTGGTCCCTGCTGGTCAGTTCTGAGAGCCTCTGGAGGGCGAGGGTCACATTTATTCCTGTGCCCAGGCTTGTGACATCATGCTTTTCCCAAAGAGGACAGCTTGGCCAGCTGGGTGCTGGGGTCACTGTAAGTCTGTCTGACTTCCTGTCTCACCGTGTTGTGTTGCCCCAGACCATTGGAACTCAAGACATAAATCACTCACTGCTGATGTGTGCCTTCCCTAGAAAAGACCCATGATGGATCTCTTTTGCTTCTAGAATCCAAACTCCTGCCTGGCCTTCAAGATACTTTATCTTCTCCCGTTTTCATATTCAACCAACTGTCTCCTCTGCCTCACCAACATAGTCGACTCTGCTCTCCTGAATCTCCCACCCTTGAAGAAACTCCCAGATCCCCAAACAAACCAAAGTCAATATAGCAGCAGTAGAGCAGGCATGTTTTCATGTTCTGATCTAGCATCTTCCCCCACGTTTGAGTCAGCTTTCCAATCCTACCTCCCAGACAATTTGAATCCACAGTGACATCTTTCTTGATGGCCCAGAGCACTTTCGTCTGCACCAGACACGTCGGCACATAATTATATTGGAGATGCTGCTGTCGCATTGTTTTATCCTCATTTATCCAATTGTTCAGTAATCATCCATCAAGCGCTTGTTATTATGTTCCAGGTGTTGGGCTCATTCATTAATCTGAGAGTCATCCCTGACAGCTTTCTGTCACCCTGTGACCTAGCTATCAAGTGGGCTGAGAGATGCTTCCAAAATGTGCGCCATGCCTGGCCACCGCTCCACCTCTCTGCTCCTTTTGCCCTGCCCCTCCCCCACCATCTCCTGCCGGGATGTCTGAAATCATCTCCTTTCCATTCTCACCCCATTGTTAACCATTCTTCACCTGGGCCATTTTCTAAAGGGAGAAAATCATATCCCGTGCATTAACCACCTCGGTTAAAACCCTCCAGAGGTGTTCTGTTGCACTTAAAATCAAATAGGAAGCCGGGTGCCGTGGCACACGCCTGTAATCCCAGCACTTCGGGAGGCTGAGACAGGAGAATCGCGAGTTCAAAGCCAGCCTCAGCAATGGCGAGGTGCTAAGCAACTCACTGAGACCCTGTCTCTACATAAAACACAAAATAGGGTTGGGGATGTGGCTCAGGGTTCGAGTACCCCAGATTTCAATCCCTGGTACCAAAAAGAAAATCAAATAGGAATAGGAATAGAAAATAAAACAGAAACCAATCAGCATGGCCTCTAGAGCTGCACGTCACTCAGTGGCTGCCCACCTCATGGCCCCAGGTCCTGCTTCTTTCCCCCTCAGTCACCAGGGTCAGGCTCCCTGGCCTTCTTTCCAACTGCTGCAGGAACCAATTCATTTGAACCTTTGAATCTTTGTGCTGCTGTTTCTTCCTGGGATGCTCTTTCCAAATGTCTATGACCATAAACCTGCATCCTAAGTCTAAGTCCCCAACTTTGCCAAGCCTCCCTTGACCATAGACTCAATGTTACCTCTTGGTCAATCTCTCTCCCGTTACTTTGTTTCGTCTCCTTTATATCCCTTGTCTTGTTCATTTGTTTATTTTATTGCTCTCTATTCCCTCCGGATGTTCTAGGATGGCTCAGGATCTGGTTCTCTTTGTAGCAGCCTCCCAGAACCTAACACAGTGCCTGGCAGAGGGAGGAGTCCATGTTTGCATGAGAATGAATGAATGATTAAACGATTGTGTGAATAAATCCAACTTGAATGAACACAGACTGTGCCTTCAAATACTTCACAGAAAACTGATAAAGGAGAGATTAATAAACATTTCCAACCCAAGGAAACAAAAGCTCTAATAGAGATATGCATAAAAACATTATTTGAACACAGAAGAGGGAATAATTAATTTTGCCTCATATACGTGAGGCTTATCTCTTTGCTTATATGATAAGCTCCTTCAGGACAAACAGCATCTTATACTTTTATTCCCCGTTACAGTGGTTTTAAATGCCAGTCCTTGGGTAGGCTGCAAAAAAAAAAATCACCTGGAGAGCTTAAAAAATATTCAAAGATTTCTGATTCTGATTCTGTGGGTCTGAAGAGGAGCCCTAGGATCTGTCTTCAAAAGCTGCCTGGGTATTTCTGAAGCGCTCTGGCTTGGGAGCTTCAGACCACACCATCTAACACAGCCTGGGTATGTGGCGAGGGCCTGGTAGGCCTGACTGGGATCAAATAAATCCATCTCTGTCCGGCTCCATTCTTTTTCTGACCAGCTCCAGCTGAGCCCAGAGTAAATGACTGTGTGTCAGAGGCTCCGGCCGCGAGAGAGGATGTGGGAGACATGAGCGATCATTCCTTTTTCCTAGCATGACGGCTTTAGTGCCGCTCATATCTCTTCACAGGGATGGTTATTACCTGCCTTATGGGTCATTTTATTTTTTTAACCGAACAGCACACCGGCATCCCCCTATTAGTCCCACCCCTTGTGAATGGTCTCATGGCTGCCGAGTGTCCCAGCTCGGGGAAAGCCATCTCCAAGCCCGCATGGTTCCTCCAGGCCCTGGGGCCATGAGTTGAAGGTCACTGGGGAGTATGTGTGAGAAGGAAGAGAAATGCCCAACTTGGGCCACAGGAAAGGACGGGATTGACTAGCAAAGGTGACAATGACATTCTCTGGAGGCCTGCGATCAGCCGGCTGGCAGGCGAGGTGGGAGATCACCTTCCTCGGGCATCAGGAAGCCTCTGGGGATCTTTGACCCATTGTGATATCCTGTCTTGTCCTCCTCGGGAAGGACCCTAGCTGAAAGCCAGTGACCGATCAGTCAATCTGAAAGCTGTTTGTTCTAGAACCAACGGGAGAGGCTTGGGGTGGCAGTGTTTTGAAGCAGGAACAAAGGCCTCTCTAGAAACTGAATTTTATAGTCAGCCTAGTTTTTACTTGGATTGTATATTAGTTAGGGACAGCCTAGCCTAGGGGTGTGATGAAGAGTTTCTAGAGAAGTTACCAGAGTGTCCCCTCCCCATGCCACCTGCCTACAACTCTTCCTAGTGTCACCTTTGCTCTTCATGTTTACTTGTTTTTTC